>JAHWFP010004344.1:41423-64423 GCA_023313725.1 Lithobius niger
TGATTTCTTAAAAAACACGCTAGCCTACGGGGCCTCTGCTACCCCCCTCCCCCACCCACCCACTGCAGGAAACCCTTGTTAACCAGTTTTTAAAATTTTATATGGATTCGTATTGCATCGCTAAGTTAAAGGAACACGCTTCAAATTCAGGCCAGTTTCTTTTAAAAAAATATTAGCTTCCTGGGCCCCTGCCCACTCCCTCCCACCTCAGCGGCTTTTCTCCAGAAACTTTTTGTTACTTTTCATTTAAACTGAGTTTATGTGAAAATTTCATCTTGCAACTCACTGAGTTACAAGAATGCATTTCAAATTCACGCCGCTTTCTTTAAAAAATGCTGGCTTCTGAGGTATCCCCTGCCTTTCATTCAGGAGGCACTAGTTAAAAAAAAATTTGGGGGGAAAAATATTTTAACGAATACGTGTGAAAATTGTATCTGATTTGCTGGAAAACGTTTCAAATTTATGCAGATTTCTTAAAATCGACTAACTTCCGGAGTTCGTCCCCTCCCTTTCACTCAATGCAAGGAGTAGTTTCGCAATAATTCGTCATCTTCGTCACTAAATAAGCGAGATATCCCCAAATCCATTAGGCTATACAACCTTTTTTCTGGGAAGTGTTTCAATAGCATAAATTCAGGAACACCGACGTACGACGTAGGGGTACAAGACAATTATTACCCAAATTTTGCAACAATGACCCGGCAATAAGTTGTTTTAGAACAATCTCGGCCGCAACAATAAGTCCTCGGGCTGAGCCCTCGGACGTATTGTTGCAGCCTCGATCGTTCTAAAACTACCTATTGCGGGGTCATTGTTGCAAAACTAGGGTGATAACTATTACTTGTAGTATGCACGTAGTGTACGTATTCATTTTTAACTTATTGGGAGTTGATTGTGGTAATAGCACTATATTAGTTGCATGACAATGTGAAAAATAAGTACACACGTCTAGTTATTTTTCACGTTGTTGTGCTAACTGATTTAATGCAATTACAATCACCGAATCCCAATACGTTTAAAATAGACACTTTGGAACAACGAAAAATACACCCAAATCGTCAAACGGTGCTCCAACAATGACTTTTCAGATAACGTGTTGAAAGCGTGCAGCCACATAATTTCTATTACAAAGAGTAAGTGTGCATAAATGTTGCAACTTTTAATGAAAAATGCCATTAAATCGGAAAATAATTATGTCAGAACCTATTTAAGCTGGTAATAAATCAGTTATTGCGACACTTCGGAAAAATAGGCTGGGTCAAGCGATGTACAGTACAGTTTTATCGAATGAAGTTCTCGTAGTTAGAAGACGTCCTCGTTTTCTGCCTCTTTGGACAGCATCCGATAAAAAACTGTACTCATAATAGATTACATCACCCCATTGTTGCAAAAGTGTAACGATAAGTATTTCTTATACCACGAGTGTATAACTTCGGCTTAGGTTGGTTCTGTAGAATCCTACATGTTACAGCCAAAATTTCAGTTCAGATGTGGGCGCCTGGAGGGCGCTACCAGTTCCAGACGCGACTTTCAGCACCTTCCATGGCTTAAGGTGCTATGGGATCATACAAAATAACAATGTCACGCAATAGGGGTGGATTCCCAGCGTAACAATTTTGGACAAGGGGGTGGAGGAGGTGGGGGTCAGTAAATGTAGGAAGTCACACATATGTTGGAGCAACTATCAAAATGATGGAATAGAGAGCAAAGCAAAATTCGTCAGAAATTAGAATAAATTCGGACTAATTTCATGAATTTCACGGAAAAACCTCCGAATTTTTCTAAATTACCACCCTCTTCATCTGTAATGAAAATGCGGGTGGGGTGAGACGTTTGTGACAAAATTTTCTGAGGGGGGGGGGGGGGCAAGAGTTGCCAAGGTTGTGACAAAGTGTGACTGGGGCAGGGGCCGAAAAATGGCAAAATATGCGTTACAACATTTGTGCATGGCCACCATTACTTTGTGAAGAAAAATGACAGTGACGCCATATAGTTGGATGTAATTGCACTCCTGATCTGACTCCTACCGAGAATGGCAAATTACGAGAAACCATAACTCACCCCAATCTATACACTAATGCGCCTTTATCTCTACTGGCTCGTTACGGAAACAGTGAAACAATATGAGTTAAGGAGTGTGCGAGAAAATGGTTTCGCTAAGAGGAATTCTTTATCTGAGTGCCACAGATTATAAGACTGTAAGTATTTACTCAAACAGTGTCAGATTTAACTATGTCAGAATCTTGTCAGAATACGAAAGCCAAAGACTGCACAATGACTCCTTACTGGACTGAATCGAAGTTTTCTGTGGTGCAACAAAATCCACTTCGAAATCAGAAAAAAACAAAGCACTAACCCAAGTCGTAAGCCTTGATTGCCGAACCAACGTGTTCAAACGAATAACCACCAAACTCCAACAATGACCCAGCAAGTTCTGGTAACAATCTAATAATTTCTGGTAACAATCAAGTATGGGAGTAAATATTTATTCAGCTTAACGGTCTCCAAGCACTCACTCTACACACGACTTACAAACTACTTACAATCTACTTACACAAAAACAAAGAAACTGAACCAACTGTACACTACGAACAGGGTACCATTTACTGCACCACATATAACAGTACCTGTCCCACTGAACCACCAACCACAGACCTTCCATCACTAACCGTGAATGTCGTTCTAAAGTCTAAAGTCTAAAGTTTGTCACACATGGCAAACCCCAAACTAGGGCCCCACAGCCCCAGTGCAGGAATGCGGTGAAAGAATTGCAGATCTAGGGAAAACAAATCAAATGACCAAATAACTCGTAGGCTATATCCATTAAAACTGATGGGTGGCCCGGCAGAATTCCCACACCTGACATAGGGACCCTCGGAGAGTGTGCAGCAGGACCACAAAAATCCTCTGCAGAGGGTCCCCTTCCCCTTTACTGACGAAGCTTCAACAAGACACCCAACGTGAGCAATCCAAAAGAACATTCTGGACGGTCTTTTTTTCTTTCCCACACTCTTACTCTGGCGAGCGAGTCCACCCAAGCCGAGCAAGATGTGCCTGAAGCTGAACATGACCCTTTCGCAGGCGCGATAGCAGGAACACATCTCTACGGGCAAATCGATTTAGAAGCCGAGGGTCGGCCACCACAGGATGAAAAACAAAAAGCCGCCTTCTTGTCTCACCAGATGCCCAATTGGCCCCCCAATCACCCTGAAAGATCCTGCTCACAGTAGGATGGATGCTGTGATAGCCAAGAGCAACACAATGTTCGGTGCAACTCCCTCCCTCACCCCCTCCCCCCGACGTCCATAGCGACTGCCTGTTTGTTCCCCAACATACCCAAATGCCCCTACACCAAACTGATCGACACTCTTTCACCTTGGAGGCTCAATGTTAACGGCTTCCGCCCGATTTCCCATGCAACCTGGTGCAAGCACTGCACACTATATCTGGAAGATTCAAAAGACTGGAAGCAGCTAGTGAGGTCCTTACAACAAGGGCCACCGATATTACCTCGAGCTTGCCCGCAAAAGCCGACGGGAGGGATCTCACGTTGTAGCCAAATTCAAAATGCAACCAACCCCACATCCTCGCTCGTCTGAAACCGCAAAAGAAGCTTCACAGAAAATCAGAGCACATGTGTCAGGGAAGTGCACTGCAACAATAGGGTCCAACAAAGTTGACACGGCAGCACCGATTCACACGTAAGGGGCTTGGGGTGAACACAATCACCGGCGTCAGGAGGTCGATCAAACCCATCCTGACATAAGAGGGTGACGCCTAAACCAGGAGAACCTACAAGCACCTAGAATAGCCTACAGGCCGAGCCTGATCAACAACTCCTTCCAGGCAACTCAGTTGGGGTATTCACCTCCTCAACGTGAACAGCACGCACAGGAGTTAAAAGCAAGCAACCCGTGACAACCCGAAGACAGTCATTCAAAGCCACCTGAAGACCACCAATGGCCGGCCGCGAGCTGATCAACATTGCGGCATGAAATTCAGCGCAGGTGCACAGGTACACCCTGTAGAAATTGACAATGATAGAAAGTCGCGTAACTGACCTCTTGACCGTAAGCGATTTCAGCACACCAAATCGGGACAGGATATTCTTGTGAAAAGAGGCTAAGGTGTGGGTCCAGCCTGTACCCCAGGTACTGAACCTTGAGAGAGGAGTGGACCAGGGCACCATCCACCTTGAGCAATGCCTTGCACTCTTCGCCCTGCTAGAAAACCATAAGCTCGGTTTTGGCACTCGACGGTTGTAGACTTCCCACAGCGAGTGCTCTGGAACCACCATCGACTGCAGCCTCCAATGCCAACAGGATCACCGACAGATCCTTTTCCGTGAGCCAGACAGCCACTTCATCTGCATAGGCCATAATGTTTACCGTCTAACCCATTTCCACCAAGACAGAGTTGATAACACAAGCAAACAGCACCGTTACTTATTTACACCTTTTATAACAATGCCTCGAAAGATATACCATTTCTGCCTCTGCAGAGGTATAGTCGTAAATCGTCCTCAGCACTGGTGCAAACGATGAGAATTACTACTACTTATTTGAAAAAGTAGTAGTTATTTAGTAGTATAAGGTAGTAGTGATAGCCATTCAGTTAATTTAGGTACCGGTACTACAAAGAATTTATATTACTTTTGGTACTGTCCAGTAAGTTGGTTTTGCGTCTTATTTTAGCAAACTTAGAACGTCTTTGAAAATGCTTTCTTGGGTGCGTAGCCTTCTAAACACAGTGCTTTAAAATTTATCATTAAGGGATGGATTGTAAATAAGGACTTAAAGGAAATGTTAGTGTTTGTTTTAAAATCAAGTTATTTAATGAACTAAGATAAAACACAAATCTCTGATTTTCTTAATCTAAGAAATCAAACCAAACGTTGAAAGTTTGACTGAAAGTTATAATTGTTTTTGCAGGATATCACAGTCAGTTTGTTAAGATCATTGGTTTGGTAGAGTGGGTGGCTGGGTTGAGCAAAATAAAAATGGTTGCATTAATTATTTTGAGATATTAGTCTGAAGATCATAGCAAACATAAAAGTCTAAAAATGATTTCATTCTGTTCAAAATCATGCTTTGGCTTTACAAGCAGAACAAGTGAACGAGTAAAGCATAGCCCATAATGGCAACCAAATTGCAAAATGTTGGTTGAATGGTTTGTTGGTAGGTTGGTTGCCCTTCTATGGTTTGGTAGAGCCCAAACGAAAGTCGGATTCGAAAGAAAAGTGTGACGAAATTACACTTTTTAGTTTTTATCGATTTGACACTCACCATTGTAAATTTTGAATCTTCAGTATACCGAGAAAAATGCAAACGCTTATATTCCAGGAAATAAATACACAGATTCTTGCGAGTCTTTTATTTAATATATGTTTGTTATTTATTTATTAACTAACTTAGTATTCTTTTGTAAATCAAACAAGTAGTTCTTTGAACAGTACACCTCGCTGGCCCTTTCCCCAAAAAAATTCTTCCAGATATCGTTTAGCCGAATCTGGCTAAACGAATTTACGCGCTTGTCCGTAACTTCCATCACTACATTTTTTAAAGTTATTTTGGACGACAGTCTTGAAATTTCATAAATATTGAATAAATCCTTTTTCGATAAATGTGTTGTTCAGAATATACATAGCCAGTTTGGTTTCAATCTGATAGTAGATTTAGCCAGCCATTTTTTATTTTCGAGTACATTAGCCGTTCTTTTTTGGCAACCAAACTTTTGCTCCAACTAGGTTATTTACAGACTTATTCATTAGTATATAAGTATGCTGCAGTTAATTGGAATGATTTAAATATTATAATATTAAGAATAGTCGGAAAATCATAGGAAGATTTCTGAACTACATAGAACGTATTACATATGCTGCGTTTACGCACTTAACTTTCAATGGAATGATGAAATTTGAATTCAACAAGAGACACAGCCCAACACTTGTTTACTGATACACCCACTCGTTCACTGAGTTTATAAAGGTGACTGTGTGACTTTCCGATATCTGAACAAATGCTACTGAGTTGCGCCAAGAAAGGTAACGATCATCAGCATTCAGTTATGGATGACATTGCAATAGTAGTGTGTAACGCCATATAATTTGTGCTTTTATGGTCAATCGATTGTGGACAGAATTTGTCAACAAGAGTTTGGTACATTTAGGGGCTCAATGTAATTGTTCACTATTGGGGCTACAATGCAAACGCATGCACCATAGAACGTTTATTACATCTCAGCCTAAAATAAAACCTTGGTTTTAATGTACTGTATTTAGCGATGACACTAAAAATACCAGTTGGACGAAAAATAATTGGATGTAACCTACAACCAATTCAATGTCAAAATATTTCTGATGATAGAATGATCAAAAAGAAATAAAAAAAGAAATGATATCAATGGCCAAAGAAATAAAAAAATTGAATGGCAATTGTAATGAAAAGTGATATCAGATCCAACAACCAAAATTGACTACAGGGCCGCCAAGTTGAAAGGGCTCGACTTTTCAGAGGAAGGATATCAACTAACGAAAATATTGCCAGGTTAATCCTGCCAACTAATACTGCAGTCAATAAAAGGAAAACTTAAAAACATTGCTAACAATAGTCTCATTTTTCATTTTATCTTTGAACTAATAATCGGTGGGATTAACTTTGTGAATGATTTTTCAGTTGATATGAGTCCTTTGAAAGCCGAACAATGCTTTCCCAACTTGAGGCTCTTTTATCAGTTTATTTGTGTGATCTAGACGTACGCTAGTGTGTAGCCACCAAGTAGACATTTTATTGTTGTTGGAGCTTAATTGTTAGAGCGTAATTGTTACAGTGTAATTGTTGTCAGATGCCGGCTCACTAGCAGACTGTGTCTTTTAACTGAAACCAACTTATACGTGATTTCAGCATACTGGTGTAAATTCCCCATGCGGTAGAAATCTTTGCAAATCGTTTGAATCAGGTGTCTTGGGTCCAGTAACAAAGAAAACTCAACACGAAAATGTGGGAACGTGTCCTTCATGGAGAGAAAGTGTCCTCAATAATGTTGATTTGTGTTACTGGTGACTAGTAACTAGTAACTAGTCCACAGGCTCCCATGTTAATTCTCATAGGGTATAACGACACGTCTACAGCTGATTAGGGAAAGTAGCCAAATCTAAATTTCGGTAGACAGGTAAAGCGGCATATGGGGATGTGCCTTTTTTTTAAATGGGGGTTGCAGCTAGAAGCACGTGGTCCTGAAGTGGCTCGTAAGTGCAAAATTATTGTTGTAACCATTATTTGTATTGTTATCCAACAGTAGATTATAACATGCTTAAGTGTTACACGCTAATCGTTTCAGTACCTAACTGTCAGAATTCATTGTTATTGCAAATAGGTGGTTCACTAAGAGACGGAGTATCTTTTATTGCAAAGGTTTGGTCGTTTTTTTCCCTACCAAATCCAAATCGTTTTTTTATGGTACGCGAATTCAAAATGAATTATCTGCCCCAAGACCCAAATAAATTTCTCATTACTGGTTCAATAAGACACAGGGTATCTTTTATTCCATAGGAATTGATTAGGTCCTTGCAATTACCATACTGTTACACTTGTTATTAATTTATTTGGAATGACAATAGCAAATGTGAAAATTATGAATGAGAACATTCATACAATAAAATACCACCAGACAAAAATGTAGGGGTGACAATTACACCTTGGGATTTTTTGTACATTCACAGGCTTATGAAAGTTGTGATATCCACCCAAAACCAAAACTGGTAAGAGAAGCCACCAAGTTTAAAAAAATGGTCGGAATTCAAAGTAGTGATATCATTCGACCAGGGAAAGGCCGCCAAGGTTAATCCTTTTAGCCAAGTTAATCGCACCGAATAATACTTTGGACGTTAAATAAAAACTTGAAGATTGCTACCGCTAGTGGCAATCTTCTAGTTTTCATTTAACCTTCAAACTATTAGTAGGTGCGATTAACTTGGCTAATAGGATTAACATTGGCGGCCTTTCCCTGGTTGAATGATATCACTACTTTGAAAGGCCGACCCTTTTTGTAAACATGGCGGCTTCTCTTACCAGTTTTGGTTTTGGGTGGATATTGTTTACATTAGCGATTTGTGTTTCTCTATTTGAGACCACATAATCTCTCAAAGATGTAATTTCAATACCTCCTTTACAGTTGCGTGCCAACCCACTTTCAATCCAGACCAAAATATCATGACTGCTCTTACGTCAATGATGGATACTACCGGTAGGACTGCAAACTAGAAATATATAACAGATGAACGAATCAGTTACTTATTTAATAAACTCCACAAACTTTTCAACGAAATTTTAACAAACGAACATTTTTATAAACGTAACCAAATTTGTTTAATCAAATTGTGAAAGTCAGTTGAAATCAAGCTGATATATATTTGGATGAAATCGAAGAGTACTTTGCTGTGAATTGTAGAAAGCTATTTACTTCGTTATTTGAGGAAAAGTATTGGTCGAAAGACTTCTTAATGATCTAAGATCACTTTCCTTTGATTTCTTACTTGTAAATTTCAAAAGCAACGTGCTCCCTTGAATTTGTTCCCTTGAATTCTGTAAAACTCTTGAATTTCCGTTCGAATGCTGATATTTCTTGATAGACGCATGCTCTTGAACGCAAGTGATAAATAGTTTGTGTCACACAAACTTATGTGCATATAACCCTAAAGAAAAGTTTAGAGTGCCACTTTTGATCTACTCTACTCTCTGCTATCGGAGGTCTTCTGAAAATGTTGATCTTTGGTTCATGAGGTAAAAAAGCCCATACATCAGGCCAGAAGCTAGAAGGACTTAGAATTGAAGTTTGGCCTGTTCACAGAACTTACAAAGATGAGAGTCGTGCCTTCGGTGTTGAATGGTATTAAAAGTTGCAAGGTTATCCTTCCCCGACGAGACAGTGCTACGTGCAGTAATTTGGGCCACATTTTCATAATTTGATTGATACTCTTACAAATAGCCTAATAAACTGCAAAACGTGTCTTGGGAAAACAGACGAAAACTAATCAAATAAATCAGTGCACATAAATCTATAAAATAAAATAATTCTTTCATTTAGGGTTTACAAGTTATTTTCTGATAACTACAAAGCAGAAATCACTATGTAAGTAATGTAACGGATACACTCTGGAGAAAATTCTTGGAAATTTATCGAGCATTTAGCAGGCTAGCTACTAATATTGTTAAGATTTACTTACAACCATTAATTCTTTACATTCTTTTATTGGACAGCGAATCTTGATGAAATGAGTATCACTTAGATCGGCATTTGCAACAGTTCCTGTAATTATAGAAAGCAGAAATTACTCTGATATGTAAATGCTGTTTCAGCTTTCAGCCTTGATTAAGCTAATAAAGGAAAATGTGAGTATCACGAGACATTCAATCTCCTCACCAATGAGTTGATTACTTTTGATTCTGAAATAACTAATATTTTTAATGACGTTTTCTACAAAATTTCACGATTGGTAATGGTATATTAGGTACTACATTTTCCTTCACAATCTAACGTAAACTTCTCATCAAAAACTATTGTCGAAGTCGTTGCCCCTTTCGAAAACAGGTATGCTCTTGATCCTGATGGTATCTCCACGATGTTCTATAGTTTAGCATACGAACTTAATGTTCCTCAAGTTAGAAGTCTTATTTAATCAATTTGTTCTGGAAAATACCCAGCTTGTTTCAAACAAGCTTAAATTGTAAACGAAGCAAACGGCACGCGTTGCAGACTGCAGCCAGGATCTACGCCATAGCACAGTGGGGTAGTTGTCTGTGCAGTGACCTAGTGGCGCAGTCCCAGCCGGCACAGTTGTTTTTTCTTTCTTTCTCAGATTACTGTATCTTGTATTCTCACAAGGCGAGTCTTTAATGCAGGCTGTTTGGTTCGTTTGCACTTTACCTTGTGTATTATTTACAAACTTAAATTTGTTACTCCAATTTGAAAATATGGCAAGGTAGCCAGTCAGTTACAGATTAATGTCTTTAATATGTCATGTAAAATACCAGAGCGTATTATTAAAAGAAACTAAAACTAAAAACAAAACGATGTTGCCGGACAATGATGCTGATCTTAATGTATTGAGGCAAACCAACATCCCGTAAGTGGCAACATTACCAAGCAGAAATCATGAATGTGTTTTCTGACTTGAAGCTAGGATGCCTCAACGTTTATTCAGTAACTGCATCGTGAGGTTCACGGTTTGATTCATAAATTTAAATTTGCATTTATCATTCGTAATGTAGTGGTCTTAGATTATGATTTACACTACAAGATAAATTCCTAAAATGATGTATTTGTCTGAAAGAAAAGAAGGCTAGCAGAAGGAATCTAGCGAATAATTGATGTAAGATCTATAAGGATGTAGCTATCGCATATGTAATGCAAACATGCCACACCCTTACTACAGTAATGAAATACTATATATATATATATATATATATTAATAATTAAATGTGCAACTTACCAGATGTATTAAACCGTGTGCAAATCCCCTGTCGATTATACACATCCTCGAATTTTCCTGTCATGTTTAACACTTGCTGAAATATAAGAAATATACTATTGTAATGGTAACATTAACTACTGAAAATAAACTTTAAAACTCAGGTATACATGATTCATTTAATCTCACTGTGTACAGTCTTACACACTGCATTTTTTTATAAGTACAATGGATGAATAAAAGATTGGATGCTTTGGCATAGCGAAGGCAAAATATTGGACTGGAGTTTGTGACGTGCTGAGAAGCCCCAGGAGAGCGGGGTCCCAGGTGGAATACCGGAAACTTTTGATTTGTTGTAATTTCATTAGCCAATTTTGGTAACTTTCAGCAAGCTCTCGTCAGAACTGTTACCTCTTCATTTCGTGATTCAGTTGTAAAAAATCATTTATGCAAGCTCGACCATTATTAAAATTAAATAGTTTCTTTTCTTTTCAAGAAATGATTATTAACTGGATGTAACAAATAACAATGATATAAAGTAAAGCAACAAAATTATTGCCTGCACCAAAAGTTGAACAAAACATATTGTGAGCCACAGAGCAGTTTCTGCTACATGGGCGATATTGTGAAATAAGAATTATTTTTCGTCGTTAACACGATTGTTGATTTTCAAGGCCAGATTTGGCTGAAATAGATCCACTTCGCCTCAAACCAAAAGTGATAGAATCGGAACGTGTGGGAAAAAAGTGTCTGCTGTTCCAAATTGTGACCTCTTTCCACCAATGAATCCCGTCACCAAGTTTCTGGTCCCTACAATCGTGGTCACTCAAACAGTTCAGTGATTCTGGCTAGGAGGAGAAAGTTAGTGACAGCTTTCTAACCAGTTTACTGCATATTTTTTTTGGAACTTACCATAATTTTGCCACTCATCAGAAAAGTATGAAATTATTAACCTGAACTAATCCCCAAAACCGAAAACAAACCCTTGGTGCTGAAGAGATGCGACACGTGGGTGCCATGCATTGTTCAAAAGTCTAGTGTCGATCTTCTTAATGCTGCTATCGAAATTTAATAAATTTGTTCTATTTCCAAGTTATCCTCTCTCTGTGTTTGGTGTTTCTTCGGCAATTAAATCGCGTTTGCAACACCTTCTTGTATCTAACTGAATGTTGCAATTCTGTATCGCACAGGGAGGCAAACATTCAGTATAATAAAAGCAAGCACCTTTAAGTTCAAAATTCAATTCTTCTACTTAAAGAAGGCTACTAGTGAAATGATTTGATCTTAACCAATAAAGGGACGCCCATTACGAAGTGGATTGAAAATTGTATTAAGTTTTCTCTTTTCATTTAAATTTAAATTTTAATAACGGCACGAAGTGCAAAATACCATACTTACTGGTACAGGCCACATTACAAAAACTAAGTCAATATCTAGCCAAAACTAAAAAACAAATACAAACTAATCACAATTATCGCAACAATAAGAAAGCTTCACACATCCTACTGAGTCAACATAGGTACACAATGCATCTAATATGAAGTGACATTCTGAGAATTACGACATTAAGTAAATGTGAGAAAGAAACAAGATTAAATATGTTGTGGTTTTAAAAAAAAAGGTAATGCTTGGCAATTTTACTGAGTTAAGAGTGTTGTTCTCTCTACTAAGTGCATGGGGAGCAACATCTATGATGGTCGCACTTTCTGTAACATCCTGGAATGGATGATAAAATCAGGGAAGCTGAAAAACTGTTGCAGTTTGTTGATATTCTAGGCGTCCAAGAGGCCAACAGTATGGTAATTTTGATGGGTCCCCATTTTGTACTGATTTTGTCTTTTCGGGTGTAAAGGTGGGTATTTTTATGAAGTGGTCTGTGCCGTATTTATCTACCCCAATTGTTGTATGGCATCCAGAAAAAGATGCCTGCGTAGTAAAGGTCTGGATGATGAATCGTTGGGTCACTCTTGTCTTGGTACACGTAACGTGAAATCCGACCATACAAAATTGGGTGTCCTGTTTTCAACAATTTGTAGTCTTTTATTGTAGGTGGGGATTTAAATGCCCATCAGTAAAACTTTAGCTTCTTGATGCACTCCTAGCCGAAGCCATGATGAAAGAAGGAGAGAGGGAAAATTTTGCTAGGTAAATCCTATCGGAAATTCCTAGGATCTTTTACATGCCACAATCGACATGAGCACGGACATCACAGGACCCCCCATCACTACAACTGGGATCTTTGATAATGGACACCAAAGGGCGGAAGCTGGCAGGTGCAATTAATGCCATAGGTCTAATGGTTATTCACAACAGCACCCTGACATTTTGCAGGTGGCTGCAAGGTGCTATGCAGGAATCCGTGTTGGACTTGTTCCTGTGCACGCCGGATATTGCTAGTAAGTTTGATTTCTGTGTCTCAAAAAATCAAAGGGGCAGTGACCACTTTCCTTTGGTTCTGCATCCTGTTCGTAGTCTGGCTGGCTACAGTGATGGTGATCGGAAAAGACCAAAAGTAGACAACGATATTTTTGCTAGTTGGATTACTTTATATATTGTAGAGGATCGTTTGGTTAGGTCTCCCCCACCGAAAGTGCACCCTGTTTGGTGGACCGTGCTTTGCTCTGTTGCAGTGCGTGATACACGGCATGCCTTCTGGCAAAGGAAAAGGCAGCTGAATGAGGAAAGACGGTTGGTCTACAGAGGAATCGTTCGAGAGGCTTTGTAGGATTCCGCTTAGGGTCGAGAAAAAGGCTTTTCCTGAGAGTCTGTGTAATCAGGTCATGACTGTAGGGTCGCTTGGTTATGCTTGGCGTATTTTGCATCATCGTGATGGTTGCTTTGTCCAGACTAGCTACGCGCCCAGAACACAGGCCCAGAATAGATCCATTTTTCGCAAGGAAAATATGGCTAGCGCCTTCAATGAACGGTTTGCTAGATGTACGTTTTGTCTTTAGGGTCGCGGCCGCCTGGAGCTTAGGTTTTCTCCGAGGCTGATTCACCTACTGACCAGACTTGGGAGAGATCGGCGTTTGTAGCAGCATTGTCAAGATTTTAAAACAGTAGTACCCCTGGCGTGGTTGTACACCATTTTGGTTCTAGTACACAAGACGGGCAGTGTTAGGTCTAACCTAATCAACCATCGCCCGATTGATCATCTGCCTTGCCTTCGCAAGATTTATGAGCATATGTTAGTGAATTGATTGATGTAGTATTTGGAGCATTTGGATTCTTTAGCACCCATCCAGTTTGGGTACAGGCCAAACAGAAGTGCACAGGATACGATCTTGTTCCTTCTGTCTGGGATTAGGGAAGCCTGAGCACATGGATTTGTTGTTGTGCTGTTTTCCTTGATATCAAGGCAGCCTATGCACTGTGAGCGACGACTAGACCCGTGCATCCCTGGGGAAGATTGGTGTTGGCAAGAAATTGGCTGATGCAGTTAATGCCCTGTTGGGTGTCCGGAAATTTGTGACCAGGGTCAATTGCTACTGGTCATACAAAGTCAGCTCCGATAGCTGTCTCCTTCAAGATAGCTGCCTAAGCTGTCGGCAAACATATCCTGATATGCAGATGACATGGTCATGTGGTTTGTTGGCAATGATTTGAATGCAAGTCTTGCTCAGGCACAGGAAGCACTTGATAGTGTTTCGCTGGCCTTGGTAACAGGGGTTTGCTGTTAGCACCGTCCAAGATGGAATTGGTGCAATATAGACATCCGCTCAGAGTCAAGGTAGGGAGTGAGATAATAACCCAGAAGTCCACAGTAAGATATCTTGGATTTGTCTTGGATGAACGGCTTGAGAGGAAGTGTTCTGGCCCGCTACGTAGTTTTACGAATGTTAGCCCGGGTTAGGAATGTCAAGAGAGGGTCTTGTTTACAGCATACGGAACCTTTATTAGGTCTCTTCTCGACTACAACCTGCCTTTTCTGTGTGTGTGGAAGCATCATATTAAGTCGCTGCAAATCCCCATAAATGACTGTCTTAGGGTGCTCATGGGAAGCCTTGCCTCTAGCTCAGTAGGTGCACTCTGGACGGAAAACAATGAACCACCACTGCATTGGCGCGCTGAAGAACTCGTTGTTGCTCTGTGTGTAAGGAACATTGGTAGAGGTAGTGTCATGCCGTTACTTGTAGCGTGGCAATGAGTAGAGCTAACTAGATCTTCACTGTAAACCCACACCCAGCTTAACTACCTAATAGCTGTAGGTGTACCATACATTGTGGTAACAAACTTGATTATGCATGTATGGTCTATGATTCGGCTAGTGACTCCACTCTCCAGATGTTGGACACAGTGCATCACAGTGGCCTGCGTGTGGCGACTGGGGCTTTTCGAACTTCTCCAGTGGTCAGCCTCTATGCTGAGGCCTCGGAGCCACCTTTGGCCATTCGTCGGCGACAGCTTGCCATTCAGTATGCTGTGCGTTTGCGTGCTGTGCAATCCAGTCCTGCTTGGTCCATGGTTTTTGGGCCAGACTTGCGAGTCGGTAGACGCAGGGTGGGTAAGGGTGATTTCCGCGATAGGCTCCAGCAGTCCTGTCAGGAGATAGCCTTTGAAATGCCCTGCGTCTTGAGGCTTGGGAGAATGCCAGTTGCCCCTTGGCTTGTCCCAGGTGGCAGTTTCATTTTTGCTCTGGCGTCCCTCCCGAAGGGTTCCACTCTACCAGCAAGGTACTTACAGGAGTTCCGACGGCTGAGTTCTCAGTACGCCGGTTATCAGCGCCTGTTTACTGATGGGTCGAAGTCCGACATTGGCGTGGCATGTGCTTGTGTGTGTAAGGGTGTAACGGTTGCCCATCGCCTTCCATCAGGCTATTCTGTGTTCTCTGCAGAGCTTTTGGCTCTTGGTTTGGCGGTGGAATGGATCCTTGACCTTCAGGGCACGCATTTCATTGTCTTTAGTGATTCCATGAGTGCCCTGGAGTCCTTGGCGAATTACAATCCTCGGAACCCCTTGACACAACGTATCCAAGCTTTGCTTTCCCGCTTGCCTGGCCGGCGGAAAACCGTGCTTTTCTGCTGGATCCCGGGCCATGTTGGGATAGCAGGGAATGAACAAGCTGATTCTGCTGCGAAAGGGTCCCTTTCTGGCCCTCTCGGTAGGGATCTCAGGCTTGTTCCCTCAGATGCCTTTCCAACTCTGCGTCTGAGGTTACACGCTTTTTGGCAAACTTCGTGGGACAGACAGGACAGCAATAAGTTACGGGCCATTAAAGGCACTGTCGAGGAGTGGCACTCGGCGTGTCGCCGCAGTCGCCGTGAGGAGGTTGTGTTGGCCCGTTTGCGAATTGGTCACACCAGACTTACTCACTGTTTCCTTTTGCGGGGGGTTGACCCTCCTGAATGTTCTTGGTGTCGACGGCCACTTACGGTCCGGCACTTACTTGTTGATTGTCGCCATCTTGATGGTGTTCGTCGTCGGTTCCATCTTCCGCATGAAATTGCGCGTCAATTGGGCGATAAGTCTGTCCTCCTGTCCGGTGTTTTTCAATTTTTGCAGGAGGTACAGATGTATGACAAGATTTAGAATAGGGGTTTGAATAATATCTCTGTAATGTGTGGTGCAGTGGCAACCCGGACCACTGAACTGTGACTGAGGTTGGCGCTAATGACCAAGCTGTCGACGCGCCATTAAGCCTCAATCCCCACCCCCCCCCCATTGTGGTAACCTTCATGTGACGCGTAAGTCACATGACCACTAATGTTTATAAAAGTGTTTGTAACGAATATTAAATGTCCACAACCTGTTAGCCTAGTCTCATACTTATGCTGAGTTAATTATGCTCAGTCTCATACTTATGTTTAGCCTCATACTTATGCTGAGTCAAAGAACCCAGTTGCATGAACCCAAGTTCACAGTACATTACAGATGGCGACGAAGTGGTGCCTCAGTATGAGTTTAATTTAAGATTAGCTTAGTTTCGCAGCATCCACTGATAGCTCCAGAATTGGTGAGTTGGCAAATTGCCCATGTTGGGAAATTTTCTTATCTTAAACTTTCAAATATTTTGCGTGTGTGGTGGAACTGAGAGTGGTATTAGTTAATGATAGTTAAAATTGGTACATTATTGCTATAACTGGAGGGGGCAATTGAATTAGCGAAAACTGATATGTACAATGGCTGTGTCTAACGCGACGTGTTAGCTTGATAACACCATCAGTACTATAACACGGAATGTCAAATAAAAAAAACGCAGTTAAATCAGTTTTTGCTAAATTTATAATGCCATGCCCTTATCCAGGCTGGTTATGCTGGTATTTATTTTGACACTGTATGCATATTTTTTGTTGTACTTTAGGTCGTTGTGCATGCTGCATAGGCCTTCAGTGTTGTTAAACGTGTTTCAGAAATGATAGTAGACCGAATGTTTCAGCCTAGTTTAGTTTAAACCAATTGTTGGTAAGCTAAATGTGAAAATAAAAAGCTATGTAGGCTACTAGAAACGAGTTTAGGTTAAGTTGTTAAAAAAACTTTTTTTCCTGCAGTCTCGAATGCCGATTTTGTAAAATTGAGATAAGTAATTGATTAAACTTTATTTCTGTGTAAAGGCAGTCGCATGCCTGAGACGGGTGTTGTAAATGTACCACCTGTATAGACCGCCACTAACATGGGCGTTGTTGTAGCTAACCCAGCAAACGCTGTAGCTAATGATAGCATGAATTTAAACTTGAATTCAAGTTCTAGTGAATCCGATTCTGAAATGGCAGGTAAATCGGCCTTTTTATTTTCGGAATTTAATCCCAAAACCGGCACATGGGAGAAGTACTCAAAAAGAATATGTTATTTTTTCGAGCGAAAAAAGTAGCACCTGCTGACCGGATTTAGATTTTAATGACCTCTGTAGGCCAGAGGATGTTTGATAAAATGTCAAATGTTATTTCGCCTAGATCACCTAGTGCGTTAATGTATATCGAATTAGTCAAAACAGTTCTTGAAGATATTGAACCTTTGCCGTCAGTTGTGTCAGAACATGTTAAATTTTTTCGCAGAACTCAGAAACATGACGAAACAGTTACCGATTACATCGCCGCGTTAAAAATGTGAACCAAACACTGCGATTTTGTCAAAATAATAGAGATTAATAATGAAATGATTACAGAGAGGCTAGTAGTGGGGTCCGTTCTGAACGAATACAAATGGAATTGTTGAAAAATACACTGGATTTAAAAGCCTGTACTGCCCTTGCCTTATCTTTCGAGTCAGCTGAATTTGAACAAGCTGAAATTTACTCAGCTATTAAAAGTGTTAAATACGTCTCTCAGAAGCCTAAACAAGCAAATTTTAGAACTAAATCTTCCAAGAATTTTATTTGCTTCCATTGCAGCAACTCCGGACATGTAAAATCCTGCTGAAAGGACAAAGATTACATCTGTGGCCGTTGCCAACCATGGGTCACCTAAAAGCTGTATGTCGAAAAAGTAGTAAATCCGCTAAATATTCTAAACCTGTAGAACACGCCAAAACGAGTCAGAGCCTTAAACACAAACCTAAGAGCAAAAACAAATACAGTTAGAAGGTAAATCGCGTAGTCAGGGATACCGGTAGCGAAACAGATTCAGATAATGGTCAAGTTTGAAATTGGTTCAGATAGTGATCTTAAGTCTGAAGATGATTATATTCTAAAAAACAACACTGTTAAAATGTGTAGCACGGACGTCGAGATTACAGTTCCCTTAGCAACCAACAAAATTCTGGTTGTTAATTCTCGTAAAATTTGTAAGTGGCATCTTCCAATTTGTTTAAATGAAATCGACCTGAAAATGGAACTCAATTCCGGAGCAGACAAAACAGTAATCCCTATGGACTGGTATCTTAAATATTTTTCCAATTGCCCTCTACAACTCAGTCCTTACTCCATTCACGCGTATACTGACAGTGAAGAAAGGAAAATGTACACAGTGTACTTAACAGAATTGACACCATGGTTCCTAAGCCCTACAAGCCAGCTTTATTTGATTGGTTGTCCATTTTCGGATGAATCACGATCCTTATTACCACCTACAAACCAAAGTAAAAAGTGTCAAAAAAGTAAAAGTTAACATTCCGTCAGTGGATACTGAAGAAATTGAAAAAGGGTTTCCTGAATTGGAAAGTTTAAAGGCTACAACGCCAAAATTCATTTAAAACGTAATGCTAAGCCTGTATGCTGCCAAGTACGCCCGGTCCCATCGGCTTTGAAGGAGAAGGTAAATCAGGAACTCGGCACCAAGTAAGTCTGGGTATCTTGAAACCAGTTGAAACATCAGAGTGGTCAACTCCAATCGAAATAGTTCATAAGTCTAACGGCGACATTCGTGTCATTGGAGATTATGAAACAACTGTGAACTCCCAGCTTGAAGTCGACCACTATCCTGTTCTGACTGCAGCAGATGTTTAGTGAGCTTGCTGGAAGTGACACTTTTAGTCTCATTCATTTAAAAGATGCCTTTCTTCAAATTAAACTTGACCGAGATTCACAGGCAGGCTGCTTTAACGATTAACACGCATCTAGGACTTTTTAGATGGCTTAGAGTGCCTTTAGGTGTAGTGTCAAGCCCTGGAATTTTCCAAAGACTTATGACAAAAATAACTAGCAAAAATCCAAAATGCTTACCATTCTACGACGATATCCTCGTAAGCAGCAAGGGTGCAAAACACGACGAATCGTTAAATCAACTTTTAACAGCCTTACAAGATGATGGGGTAAGATTAGGCATAGACATTAGACAAGTGTAAACTGTGACGTCCAGAGCTCAAGTATTTGGGTCACACAAGGGCGTCGTCTTTTCTAAAGTTGTGGGGGGGGGACATAATAGTAGCGCTAACCTATTCCAGTGGGGGGGGGGGGGGGGGGAAGAAAATAAAAATTTACTGTTAAAATATGTGCTACTTTACAGAAGCCTGACGAATCCAGCTAGGGGATCAGGGGAGCACTGTAAGCTCCCCCAGCGGTGTCCGGCCCCGTAAGCTGAAACATTTTACGCTATTTGAGAACCTATTTTCGGCTTTCCGAGACACGTTTGAAACGCATTGTTTAGCAAATTTCGGATGCTTTTCGTAAAACTTCTTTAGCATGAGAGGTCGTAAAAACCTAATTGTTACCAAAATTCCGTTTTTTTTATACATTTTATTTACAAATTAAATTCCCTGATTAATTATTATTTTTATAATAATATTAAAATAACGCTAGCTATCACTGAAAATTTAGGTTTGAAAAGTATTGTTCCTTACTTTTCAAATGGTAGAAGATTTAGCTGACGTTCCTGAATTAACTGAGGATTAACTGAATTAACTGATAACTGAAAAAGAGGAAAAGAGCTACTAGCAAATCAAACTGGTAACTTAATCTTAAATTTTGATTCTTTGCTCGGTTTTTATGGTGTTAATTGGTATAGACTTTAACTGACGAAAACTTGGAAGGAAAGCTTAACAAGTTTTGTTCTGTACAAATTTATCGGACGTTTCGGCTATAACCATATCAAGAACAAACTAACCACCAGGCGACTTCAATTGGCATTTCGTTGACAATCAAACAAAGTAATTTGAAATCGGACACTCCTTTATCATTCGTTTAGCTCTGTGCTCTTTCTGTTTTGACTAGTTACGCACTAAATTACATTTTCACTAAAGGGGCAGAAGTTGAAAAAAGCCTCACAAGCACTACATACCGAGTAGGTTACGCAAACACAGTCGGAAAGTAGTTCGAATTAATAGACAGTAAATAAAGTTTCGATTTATAAATCGACCACTAATGAAATTTATATGCTTCAATTGTTTGTGTTCATTATTTTACCATAAAATTGTGTTACTTTAAATTAAAATTTTTGTAGAATTAAAAATACCTGTTTTGCTACAGCGGAGTGATATGCTTACATCCTCCCTTTACCATTAATCCGTCATCTTTGTGACTTGGCCTTGCAACCTAAATTCTTAACTTCATTACTCCCCTGTATTAGGAACTGATGACTCATAATATTTGATGACTTGATTCATGCAATTGGGGAAAACGAAAGTACATTTTCTTGTTTCAAACTCGACGTGGTAAGCGTGATAAATAGATACTCATTTACAGCTTTGCAGCCTATTTCGTGGGTGGGGACGAACTCCTCAGTTTGAAAACGTGGGGGGACGGTCCCCCTCTTTCCCCCCCCCTTGGATCGACGCCTATGGGGTCACAAGATCAATGCAGAAGGTTTGCATACCCTTCCAGAGGTGGAGCACTTTTTCGAAACGTTGTTTGTATTTTTTGTAGCACTGCTTGGTTTGCCTTCACGTAATAAGAGGTGATTGAAGCAGTCACAAAAGCACCTAATCCAACGAATAGGTTTTGCTATCCAAAGTATTTGCCTAACTTGGCTCATGTTATGGCTACAGTTACCTGGCTGTTACACCCTAAAGTTAAATTGGGAGTGGGGCAGAGTGTGAACAAGTGGTGAATAAGGTTAAAGAACTTTTTGTTAAATCTAATGTGCTAGTTCACTATGATCCTAAGTTAAAGCTTAAACTAGTGTGCAGAGCAAGTCACAATGGGGGGTGGGGGCGAGCCTGATGCATGGCATGCCAAGTGGAGAATCACGCCCAATTTCTTTTGCTTCACGCAAGCTAACAAAAGCGGAGCAATCTTACAGTCATTTCGACAGGGAAGCCCTCAGCTTGGCGTGGGGAGTCAAAAGATTCCACGAGTATGTTTATGGGTAGAATTTCATTTTAAATTCAGACCATAAAGCTCTAGTGTGGATTTTTTTGCCCTAATAAAGGGATTCTACAGATGGCAGCCACCAGGGTGCATCGTTGGGCAGTAATGCTTACGACTTCCAGAACATTCCTGGAAAGGTTAATTTAACAGCCGATGCGTTGTCGAGGATCCCCAATGACGTGGAATTTGAAGAGGTGGAGGCGCAGTATAACGTATTGCCTCATGAAATAGTTTCAAATTTACCAGTTCAGAATGAAACACTAGTGGCTGATAGTCGTAAGGATAACATTCTTTGTAAAGTTTATCGTAATGTAATGTAAACCACAGCTGGCCAGCTTGTTGTGACGATCCTGATATACAGCATTACTTCACATGCCACAATGAAATCACTATCGAATCTGACACTTTATTCTCGGGTTTCAGAGCCATAATTCCTGCAGCTGTGAGTAAGAAAATCCTTAATGATCTTCACAGTGTACACCTGGGAATCGTGAAAATAAAAGGTTCAGCAAGTGCTAAAGTATGGTGTCCGCCAATCGACGATGCTATTGAGAGAAAAGTTAAATCATGCAAAAATTGTCAAGAGTTTGAAGATACGCAAGCTTCAAGCCCTAAGCACACCTGGGAGTATTCTCTTAAAGATAATGCTAGATTTCACACTGTTTTCCTAGGCCCGTTGGATAACTACATGTTCTTAATCATGGTAGATGCCTAAAGCAAAATCCCTTTTGTTCAAAAAATGAAAACGACAAAAGTCACAGAGATTTTTAGTAACCACATTGCCGAATACTGGCTAATATTGGCTAATGCTTAATGGACTAGTTACGAACAATGCAGATAAGTGGATGTCAGCAGAATTACAAAACTAAGCTAAAAACGAGTCGCATCCGGCACCTGACGGGGTCATGATTTTTGCCATGGGTGAACGGCCTGGCTGAAATTTACGTCCGAAATTTTAAGAGTGTGTACAAAGCTGCTAAGTGCGATGGCTCTGGGATCCAGGAAAGCATAAATGCGTATTTATCATCAGCACGTGTTACTCTTAGTTCTACCAACCATGCAACTTCTGGTAAACTATACTTTAATTGTGAGTTAAAATTACGACTGGCCCTATTATTTCCAGACCCAGTTTCAGTTGTTAATCGTCAACAACAAAAACAAATCAGTAGCACTCAACACCGAACGTTGCATAAGTATCAAATTACTACTCCTATTTGGTACCAAAATTTTACTAAGACCCCTCTAAGCTATGGTTACCCGGTGTAATAGCTAAAGTCCCCTCACACCAGGTTTTTATTTCATACTTACGGAGTAGAATACTGAGACGCGTAAACATAGAGATCAAATAAGATTACGGCTAGTTGACGAGGTTGAAAACGCTTCACAGAAACCACCAAAACCGTCTCAAAAACCCGTTAATTCGGTGCTCAATAGTAATGAGCAACTTCACGTAAATTTTAAGACAAGTTATTCCTTGGATGGCCGAAACGTAGAACAAGGAAGTCACGAGTGTTCCTTGGCTAATGCTAATTTGAAATGCAGAAGTATTGGACAATCACGTAAGAATCCTGTTGCTACCCCAGTGAAATCACCAATCAAAGAGCGATGAGCCGATCATCACCGAACACCGCAACCAGGTGGCAGCACAGCAAAGCATTTGTCCCGTAAGGCATCAACTCTGATGGAGTACGATGACGTAGCAAGCACTTTATTTCGTGATCACAGCACCCCGTCTCGGGAAATTAGAGAAACAACAGGTGCACAGCCATCTATACTTATTAGGCAGTCTCTTCCCCAAGCTATCTCGGAGCCCACTGAGACACGTAAAGGTAAACGCAAAGTTTTTAAATCACC
>JAHWFP010004345.1:0-28540 GCA_023313725.1 Lithobius niger
TTTTTCTTTTCAATCAAGTTAAGAAGTTTCTGATTCATCCACTCGTTTCTAATTTTTGTTTTAACATTATTTTCATTGACTTTGGTACGATTTCTTACATATATTTCAGAAACTATTGCCTCAATTGCATCGTAGATGTTGTTTGGTGTGTCCTTTTTGTCAAGGAAATCCCAATTAACATTATTTAATTCCTTTACAATCTTTTTATCAGAAAATTTGAACACAAAATTTCTCTCAGGTTTTGAACAGTTGTTGAAGTTGTTATCGTTCCAGATTTCGAGCGCAGTATAGTAATGATCAGCTGGTTTTAGATTTATCACATAACCTTTAGCGTATGTTTTATGTAGGTTTGTAAGAATTAGATCAATGCAGGATCTAGTAATAATAGTAATAATAATAATAATAATAATAATAGTTTTAACTTTAACCTAAAACTAACAGAACAGTGTTCTGGGGTCAAGTTAAAAAAGATAAAATAAATAAAATATAGAAACACGGCAACAATATCGGTAAACATTAATAATAATAAAATCAACTCATCAAAGAGCCAGAATGGCACTAACAAAAGTTAAAACAATCTACATAAACTACATAAAAAGAGCCAGTTACTTACACAAATCTACAGTTACTACAAAAAAAAATTACAATAACGACTTGGTTAGCATTCAGTTTCTAACTTGGAAAGTATGGTGTGGCAGGCTACAATTTTGGCACAATAAGTCTTTGAAATGCTTAAACTAGAATGTTTAGTTTTTCTTTTTAAATGCTAATTTAATAGGCTGATCTTCCAGCGACTTGGAAAACAGCAATTGTGGTTCCTATTTTCAAAAAGGAAAATTCTACAAATCCAGGAAACTGCCGGCATATTTCTCTATCGGCAGTGCCTTGTAAGTTAATGGAAGCAATTATACGAAAAAAAATGATGCTACACATCAATATATACAAGCACTGTTATCCGTAACGTTCAATTTGGTTTCCACCCCGGTCGGTCTACGGTGTGTCAGCTGCTTATTGCACTCGACAAATAGTCAGAGGAACTAGATCAGAGAATCCAAACGGACATTATATTCTTTGATTTTAAGACGGCTTTCGAATCTGTAATACATTCAAAATTAATTAAAAAATTAAAAGAATGCGGTTTTGACGACAAATTGCTTTTTTTGGATCCAGGTTTTCATAACAAAATAGAAATCAACGCGTGATAGTTCTACAAAATACTCTGGGAGCTACAATTACAGTTGTCAGTGGTGTCCCACAGGGACCCGTCCTCGTACCATTGTTATTTGTCCTTTTATTTAGACGATTTAACTTGTCCTGTATCTCTATAATCCTTATTGTATTGAAGTCCTCAGTCGGAATGTCGGAGTCTTGGGCGACTGGGCGGTGGACGAACGACTGTTAACTGTGGTGTTTAATTTGTAAGGACCTTCAACAATAATTGGTAGATGCAGTGACGTCACAGTATTTTCATGAAAACGGGAAATCACAACAATCTATATAAGTAAGATCATAGTTCTTTTTGTTTGTATTTTTTTTTGAGTGTCCGCGTTACGTTGCCTTTTGCGCTTAAATGTCAGACTGCCTGATCGGGGGAATTGAACCCCGATCTTTGAAACCAAAGGTCCAAGTTCTACCTCCAAGCCATACTAACTAGGGCCGTTTCAGGTTCAACTCCCCACTCCTGCAGGCTGACATTTAAGTCCAAAAGGCAACGTAAATATCTTTGGATTCGTATTTTCTTTAATACTTCTCGAGCCTATTTGGCTTTCCATCCAGTTTATGCTAATAATGTACGTTTCGCAGCGTTAGGGATTAGACAAACCCACGCTTTTTAGGCCTAAGATATCTGCTCACAACGTTGGCTTGAGAAACTAGGCTAATATTTCTACCTCTACGTGCACCTTGCAGCTAGCCCAACGACCTGCTCCAGCTGCTCTCTCGTCACCAGATGGCGCTACTGTCGCTGCTCTATAGAGCAGTGACACGACGTAGTATTATTGTATATAACTCTATGCTGGAGCCTTAATGGGTTAGCTGTAAGGGGCACTGCAGAGAGAAACAGAAGGGCGTCATACTGAAGCCGATGCTGTGAAGAGTGATTTCTTAGACCTAAAACGCGCGATTTTTGTTGTTGGAGAAAACAACGTTATTTTAAGCCTAAGAAATCCGCTCTTCGGTTGTTTTCCCTCCATTTTTATGTAGTGCACCTTGTAGTTATGCTTTCCAAAACCCATACTGGTGCCAATATGGCGGCAAATGTCACTGCTCTATAGTAAACATTAGTACGGCTATTGTTGCCCAGGCAAACAGGTCTGAGAAAGACCCTACGGGCCTGATACTTCATCATCAAGGATCTCGCTAGTGGTCCGTCCGCCAAGTTCAATTGTCATACTTCATTGCAAATAAAAAGCCATTATTAAATTCCAGCATTGTTGCATGGAGGCCACTAACTTTTGGGCCTTAGGGCTTCGGGCAGATGACCAGGAGTGGTTAACGCTCGTTAAACCCTTTAACCCTTTAACTAACTTTTGGTACTGTAATAGAAACCAGAGCTGAGCGTAGTACACGATGGTGAGTAGCAACTTGGTGGAAGCCATTTTTGTTCTGATATCACTACTTTGATTGGGTTAAACTTGACGGCTTCTTTCACCCTTGTGGATTTTATTTCAGATTGTGTTTTCACACAATGAACACAACTGGATAAAAATGCAAGCCTCTCAGTTTCTACCTTCAGAAAACTTGTTTAGCAGGTTTCTGGAAAAAAAATAGTGGCATACGTTTCCTGAATTTGTAACAATGACGAATTGTCCGGATTCGTTCGATAGAATTTTGTATTTTGACCAAAATTACTTTGAAAAAATTGTAAATGGTTCGTGCTCCAACTGCACCATGAAATCGCGATTCAAAATAAGTTTGAAAAAATGCCGTAAATCGTACAGTATAAGGCAAAAGTATGAAAGTTTTTCAGAGATATGTTCCTGGTCACATTGAAAAACCACAAGTTCATACCAAATATACACTGTTTAATAATTTTCGGCAAACAATTGCTGTCTTGGTCACATAAAAATGAAAAAACACTGCAACAACGCAGCTACGGGCATCAGCATCCGCCATCTTGGAACACAAGATAACACCACCACTGATCTTTAAACTTCAAACATTGGAAGGTCATTGTTGACCTTCCAATGACCTTCCAATGTTTGAAGTTTAAAGATCAATGGTGGTGTTATCATGTGTTCCAAGATGACGGATGCTGATGTCCGTAGCTGTGTTGTTTGGGCATGTTTATCTCAGTGTTTTTTCATTTTTATGTGACCGAGACAGCAATTGTGTGCCGAAAATTATTAAACAGTGTATATTTGGTATGAACTTGTGGTTTTTCAATGTAACCAGGAACATATCTCTGAAAAATTTACGCCCACACAACCACTATTTGAATTTTTTGAAAGTATGAGAACTTTCTTTACGAAATACGTCTGTAGACCTGAAGACATACTCACTTTAACTAGTTTGGTGAGAATCTTATGAATCTGGTAAACATCGACATCTGTTTTTAAGTTTGTTTTCACAAATCGATCCGCGAGATGAGATCATCTAGAAGCGGGCAATAAAGCTCAACGACCACGAATTTTCACTATTAAGGAATCAATGGAGCCGAAGGGAAGAATCTCTAATGCCAATCTAGTTTGAGAATTGTGGAGCGTTACCGCGATCGTGGCTGAATCAAAATTGGACTGATTTGGCGGTAATGAGCCGACTCGTTGGTTGGTGGAACCTGCAAATTATATTAAAGCGTTGGATTTTTGATTAGGCATAAAACCAATTGGTGGATCATCATACTACTAGCAGGTTATGTGGAGATGAAAAACAAGCCAACTCACAAAATAAAAAAATGAAAAATAGGTAAATGCAGGAGTTGATAAAAATAGGGAGTATGGGGTGCCTTCGAAAATTAACCTGGTTAGATCAAGCAAACAGTATTAAGCAAAAGTAACTCTCGTTGCTTCTACACGTCACGAAATTAGTATTATTTTTAACCCAAAATTCGTCATCACATCGACTCTCATTCACGTGACAGCAATATACTACCAGATAGTATTATTTTGAAGAAATTGCCGGAGTTTATTTACTTACTTGCTATTAAGATACGTTGAAGCCACAGCTGGCCTTAACTAAAAACAAACTAAACTCCTTCGTTGCTTCAACGTTGTTTGAACGGTTCTGCTTGCCTAAAGGGGTTTGGTTGGGTTCACACATCAGTAGTCGTATTTCTCACACACACATACATATATATATATATGTATATATAGCAGGTAAAAATATACACGGCGTTATTTTAATGCAAGTTAGACATGAAAGCAATTACAATATTGCTACAATTATTAGTCACACATGGGGATCTTGAATACGAACGAGAGTTGGAACGTAGGTGAATAATTACTCAAGAGGTTAGCCAGCAGGCACCGATCAGCAACGGCCCCGTGCGTCTAGTGGGAGGGATTGAATTGTAGGACAGCTTTTGAGGACAGCATGTTTCTCGAAGGGGCAGCACTCGCACTCCTCTGTTAGACAGTTCCGGTCCATAGTTGCCTTTTGCCGGGCGTCAGGCAGAAGGATCTGACATGGTGGGAGGTGGTGTCTATGTTTGTGTTTTCTATGTTGTGGAGTCACTGTATTTCGGCATCTTGGGGTTCCTGGCTGTCGGACTGTGTTCTAGCTTTCTGTATTCCGTATTCCATATTGTAATTTTAGCATATAGTGTATTAGGGTATAGAGCGCTTGGCTTGGGGCCACTGCTCTCAGTAGTAAATTCAATCCACCCAAAACCAAAACTGGTAGAAAACCCCGTCAAGTTTCCAAAAACGGGCGGCCTTTGAAGGTAGTGATATCATTCAACCAGGGAAAGGCCGCCAAGGTCAATCCTATTAGCCAAGTTAATCGCACCGACTAATAGTTTGAAAGTTAAATGAAAACTTGAAAATTGCTACTCGCTGTAGCTATCTTCAAGTTTTCATTTAACGTCCAAAGTATTATTGGGTGCGATTAACTTGGCTAATAGGATTGACCTTGTTGGACTGTGAACGTGCATAATGTTACACCGTCTGTTTAAGATGCTTCAGTCCAATTTTTGCACACACTGGCTAACAATCGCTGATTTCGTTCGCTTCACTCACTCAATCAGCGCATGCCCTGCAGTTGTTTTGTTTATCCCTGCACCTTTCCCTTAATTTTTGAAGATTTCGTTCACATTTAGTCATGTAGAAACCTCCGAAGGTCGCTGTTACTAAAACAGCAGAACGCGACGCAATTTATTTTTGGGGTATTAACAAAAAACCCATTAGCTCGTGTATGCTCGTATTGTTGCGTAACCATCATCTAACGTGCATCCCTTTATTCTTACGCAATCCACGGCAATGTTAATGTTTCTTTATAATGTCCTTCGTTACGGTTCAGTTTTTAGTTCGTCCAGGCTTTTACAATAAATCTAAGGACCAGTCTTGATTGTTCAAGCCATTGTTACTTAAAATCTTTGGTTGCAACTTGGAAAAGAAACGAAATTTAAATTCGCCGGTGGCGAATTTCAAAAACGTCCCACGCATTTGTCCTGACCCCTACAACTCCCAAATCAACAAAAGGACCATCCTCAGATCACCATGCATCCGTGTGCAAAAGTTCAGGTAGGTAGATCTTCTCAATTTTGCTCTAGCCATGAGCAAAAAGTCTATGGGATTTAACATGTGAAAAATCTTATTTGCTAGCTAGCTAGCTAGACAGTAACATAAAAACAAAGTTATTGACGCATCTTTTTCTCTATGATTGGTGGACACTCATCCTTTAAATTTTAGTTTTTCTTAATCTGTGACCCTTCCCCTTACATTTTCCACAATTTGAAACATTTCTGTCGCATTGGGATTTATCCTCAACACGCCAAAATATGCTTTTAGTTGCTTACAGTTAACAGACACATGTCTGCTAGTGAGCCGCCTTTTTATCATTAACAATCAATTTTTAACAATCGGATGTCTACAATAGGATGATCTACTGTTACTTGGCGGCGACACACTAGCGTTTGTCTAGATTCAATTCAAGGCAACGTAGCAAAGATAAGCGTCATGCGCCGCAAGTTTAAAGTGATTGTTAAAGCTATTGTTAGCGTCTATTGTTAGAGTACTTATTTAGCCTACGGAAACGGTTAAGGCTCGCTACAAAACCTTTTGAACAATTTTTTAGCCTACTTAAAAGTATGCTATAAAAGAGTTCAAAGGGTTTTGTATACAATTCCCGCTCAGCCTGTCTGACGTATAAGCCCAAAAGTTAATTAAATAGGTTTGCATCTGTATTTATTTAACTACTTAAAAGTAGTAGTGGTGCTGTCGATTTCTACGATCTTATTTATGCAGATGTAGATGTGACTTTTTTGATTTTTTTTTACAGCAGCAATGCACTTAGAAACAATGAAAATAAAATAACACCGCTTCACGTAAAAATAAAAACAGCGTGACATTTTGGCTATACTTCTGTAACTCTACGGTTTAACCTGCTCCCGCAGCAATATCTCGCTTTGTGGATTACATCACAGCGAAACTTGTTATCCCCTTTTCAACATGTGTGTAAATTCACTTTTGGTACGCCTCGTTTACGACCATTTCGTTGCTCGCAGGCTACTTAAACGAGTGCCTTCCTCGGCGGGGAGTAGCAGGTCAGCCCCCTCGAGTTGCAAACTAATAAATCACGACGTTGAAATGCGTCATTTCCGAGCCCAAAATATGGGATTGAGCTTGAGGCTATCGCGAAACGATCTCCTCGATTGGAAAAATGGAAAAATAAAAGTGCCTTGGGGGGGCTCCCATCCCCCCCCCCCCTCTTTGATCAATCAATCACACACCGAACTCCCATTTGGCTTTCGGTCCGCCGACTGCCCGGAGATATTCCGTCTTCTCTCCGCTCGAGAGAGCACAAAAACCAAGCAGGTATACATACATATACGTAAGTCTGCATCTCCACGCCAAGGATTTTCGGGCTGTTTGTTTGTTTTTAGGCAAGAGTGCGCAAATATTGGTCGTGAACGTAATCGCAATGTTCAAGGATTTCTGGCTGTTGATCCGGTGATGTGTTCCTTTCTAAAACAGATGAATGCAGTATATTGAGGAATGACTGATCTGGATATCGGTTTCTCCTGATATAATTGGTGTCGGATCGGTTTGGCCATAAAAAAAAAATTCCCTCTTTTTTTGTGCCGACATATTATGCGGGCGGTAGCGACAGAATAAGCAGTCTGAAAAAGGCCTAAAAGGGGAAAAAAAACGTCACCAAAAAGTCGGAAAAGAAGAATAATAAAAGGTGGGGGCCCCGCCCCAAAAAAAAAAAAACTCACTGTGCCTTTTCCAAAAAGTTGCCCCTGCCCACTCGGAGGTCTGTGCACGCTACTGTGCCTGCAATGCCGATACTGATAGAGTGGAACGTTGTAACTTATAGCTTAAAAAGGTACTGGAATTTTCTATAACTCTAGAATTAGACGAGATAAAGACATAAGGTTTACGGCATTTTAAAACAGAATTCGGCAGCATCCTATTAGCGAGCTTATAATTATAGATCTACAGGTCAACATTTTTAAATTAGCAATGTATGTAAAATTTGTTTTACATTCCCAAATTCAGTTTCATAATGAAGCTCCTTTAACCCATGTAGTGACTCAGCCTGCCTCAGCTTCTACCAACGTCAATATTGGACGACCTGATGCTGGGACTGATGACCCAGCATCTTGATTCCCTTGAGCTGAGCTTGGATGACGATCTTAAGTGTGCCCTGCCTCTATTCTTAAACTCAGTTACTATATTGTTACACGACAATGTATTGCATAATGAAATCACATCAATTGTAAAGCATGTGCATTGCCAAGCCAACGTATTGTTAGTAATAATCACGATAATAATGCATTCCATTCGATCCCAATCCTCCATAATAGTAAGTAATCTTTGGCTTCTTAACTAGAAATTTATTGTTATTCCTCCCCAATTTCCCCAGTCCTCCTCACGTAAGCCATTATGTCCTATTTTTTTCATTTATATTCATTCATCACATTAACAATTATTAAGAGCTTGTTTGGTAAAGTCGTGGCAGGCGAAGCTACGTATAAAATCTTGCATTGAACATCAAATATTGAATCCAACCAAATGTGTCTTATTAATTATTGAGTTTCGTACATTAAACCATCCCCACACCTTAGTTTTGTCACGTTAGGGTCGCCCACTCTCCCAAACCTCTACACCCCTTCTTCCACACGTAAGCCAAGAGGGAGCCTATTCGATCTCGCATACCCTTGACTCGTAGACCAAGACTGTAACAATTCGGTTGTGCCTTGTTCGCTTTACTCTGATTCCCAAGAAACCCCCATGAAGCTTCCTTATCGTTGATGATTTTGGTTATTTTATCGTCTTGCGTTGGCGCACGTCATAAGGGCTGGAAGGGGTGACTTTGCTTAGACGTTGATTAAAACTAAGTTCGATTAATATAAGTCTTGTGTTCTTAGTGGCTGCAGTGACTTGGTAGACTTCGAATGGACACCAGCATGGAATCGTTAAATACCTAGGGGTGGTAAGGTATCGGATCGGATCGGATCAGCTAAAAGTGGTATTGATAAATTCTTAACTTCTAACTAGCTGAAGGTGTTGAATGCATAGCTTTAAGCTTCTTACAATTTTTGTGCTCACTGGCATGTAAAGCCGATTTTTGTTCGCTTCGCTCACTCAAAAAGCGCATCCTCTGATTCAAATCCTCCACCCCATCGCTAATACTCCTCCTACCTATGCTCATTTTTATTATATTCTTCCGTGTTCATGTTTGAGGAGGAATATCAGCCATCACGTGTCTCAAATCCTCCCCCCGCGGGGGTGGGGGGCCGGGGCCCCGCGGGTGGCGGAAGTAAATGAAGCTCGAGGCGGCGTCGAAGCTGTCCCTTCGACAAAACCTTCCCCTCTACCAGACGCGCGGTGCCGTTGATCTTAAAAGTAGTAGTGTTAGTCTTGATTTCACGGGACTGATATTTAAAGGACAAATTGGGCAATTTACGCTTTTATGTTACAGAAATTGGCCTTTTTAAACTATTCTAAATTTAAAAAAAAACAAAAAACAATTGAAAACCGTCACATATAAGAATTAGTTCGAAAATTATGTTTCTTGTTCCCATTTCTTAAGGGGCGGACTGGCACGTCAAAGACCAGGAGGAAAATCTCACGCAAGTAGCCACTCCCATTCCCATGGCCACGGGTGGAGCAGGGGAATAACTTAAAATTAATGTTCCAAGCCCCGTTGACATTACGGACATTTGAAATTTATGGTTGCTGGTGGATAATACGTATTTTGCTGGGGGAGGACCCCTGCACCCCCAGCAAAATATGTATCATCCACATTTCCAGATGTGTGTTGTGTCAACAGGGCTTGGAATGGGTTTGGAAGGGTGAAAGGGCTGGGGGGGGGGGGGGCTATGGCATCCTACTCCAGTGTAGAAACAGGGCAGGAATCGAGTCCCTCCATCCTCCTTCAACTTTGCAGAAATTTGCATAGTTGGATAATTGACGTGGCCGTTTTATTTTCAAGTTGTCCTTCTGTCAGCTCATCACTCTCATGATTTTAAAGACTTTCTGCAGAAACGTTAACTAAAAGCCGAACTTGCAAAGGATTCCCGCCAAATTTTCTCATCAAGACCTGGCACTATTATTATTTATATTTATTTATAGCCATGTGTATTTATTATGTGCACTGATGTTATTGAACTCATGGACCGAAATAATCTAAAGCAAGGCAGGCAAAAGCAACAAAAACGAAGGCCAAAGTCGTGAAGGAAATCGCATAGCACCTCACTACTGTCATATTCAATGTAAATCTAGGTTACTAATACCAAGAATTTATAGGGTTTGGGGAGGAGAATTTGTGACTGAGACCTATACCAAAACGTCTTGGATACATTCGTATTAGTTCAGTCTTAGTTTATAGAGGGCGCCACATGTTTTTTATGTTGGTATTTCTACTCAGTTTTTAGCCTAAAATTAAATTAAACTAAACGATGTATTTAATTATTATTTAGCCTAACTTTTTTGTAATTTAGTTTACCTTAGATTTGGGCTAAAAAATGAGCAAAAATTACCAGATGGAACATGTGGCGCCCTCTGAAAACTCTGACTGAACTAATAGGGACGAATCTAACATGTTTCAATAGGGACTTTTTAGAGTTACAAATTCGCTTCCCAAACCCTATAGATTCTTGCTAATACGAACCTCAGCAATTGTTTTTTTTTTTAACTTAGTAACGATTTTTTGGCTCAGCCAGACATGGTTTCATTTTTTTTTTTTACTATAGGAACAGGCTTGTCTATTTTTTCCCTTCTCATTCCATGTTTCCTGTCTTTACTTTTTGCAGCATTTCGAATTAAGCACAGCTTTATTTGTTTTGTCGTGTAAACTTTTTCTTTATTTCTTTTTTTAGCCAAATTTTCTTTGGGCATTACACTATGTCTGAAGCAAATGAATACTCGAATAAATAAACTGGTTCAATTTCTAACTTTCATTCAAACCGGGGACCTTGAACCGAAGCGAGGTCCAAAAAAACAGTGCCCAATATCGGCCTGAATATATGATCGCTGTATGATCGCTATCGCTATTTTGGAGTCTCCCCCGCGTAAATAGGTTTTGCAACATTTCCGAAGGTTTTTGTTAAAGGTACACTCCGTCTGCCTTATAGCAGCCACGCGCAGATCGCCAACCGCGCATATTACCATCGCACCATTTCGCGAGACTCTGCGTAGTAATACAAGACCAACTAAGATAGTAGAACGCGGCTACTATCTCAGTTGGCCTTGGGCGTAGTAAACAAAACAGCATGGATGCAAAAATTGGGTCGTCGCAAACCGAAATGATTTTCGTGTTTTAACATCACACTTTATAATTCTTTAGGTTAGTATCTTATAATTTTTCTTCGGCGATCTATTGGCATAAATAATTTAAACAGCATAAGGTTCTTTAGATTTTTGATCTCAAGGTAATTATTAACAAACGATTAAAGTTTAGTACGTGCGCACACACAGATGAAACGTCAAGGTTATTGTAAGCTCGCAAAGAACCATTTAATCGCAGGATACTATTAAATTAGTTCCCAATATTCAACAGAAAATCTCCCAGACGCCACATTTTAAAACGGATTTTTAGCAAGGGATTTACTGACGGTAAGTAAATAGACCTTTGGGGCCGGACTTGATGTGGAGGATCGAGAAATATGGCGCTGGGAGGAATGTACCTTTAATGTAACAAAACCTTCGTAAGGAGGCAAGAAACAAGAGAATTGAACAAGTTATCAACGTTTGAATTGTTGTAAAACCGAGTCCTCTATGTGGAAAGCAGCATGTTAAAAAAAATGCAGATGAAACCTATTTACGTTGCGTTTTGGACTTAAATGTCAGACTGCCTGCATGTGTTGGTGAGTAATGGACTACACCAGTCATTAGTGGTAACAGTGTTAACTAGCACTTCGTAAGGGGTTTCTCATTGCTGTAATTTACGGCTCAAGCACCATGTCCGCAATTCCGTAACGGTCATTCTAGTTTCTCAAATTTGCCATTAAAGGGACACCCGGCCTGCCTTATAACATTCCGCCTGCCTTATAACAGCTACGCGCAGATCGCCATCCGCGCATTTACCAGAGCCAAGGTAGGCTGGGCTGTTAGCTGCGTTCCTTGCAGCGAGGAACGTAGCTGCTGTCTCGGTTGTCTTTGAGAATAGTACACGAAACAGCATCAAGTTAAAGATTGTGTCGTCACAAACCGGTATGATACTCATATTTTAACAACACAATTTATAATTTTCTAGGCTAGTGTCTTACAATTTTGCTTCGGCGATCTATTGAAATAATTAATTTTAATTTTTACCGTATTAGTCTTTTAGATTTTTGATTTCATGGTAATTATTAGAAAATTAGTATATGCACACACAGAGATGCGACGTCATGATTATTGTAAGCGCACAAAGCATCATATACGTGTAGGATACAGTAAATAAAGTTAACAATTATTCAACAGAACACCACATTTTAAAACAGATTTTTACCAAGGGATTGACTAACGGTCAGTAAATAGACCTTTGGGGGGTCGCACTTGATATGGTAGATCGAAAAAATGCCGCTGGGAGGTATATCCCTTTAAAGTACTAAACGGACACTGACGTGTTAGCCACGTAATCAGCTCCTGCCAGCTGAAGAAGACTGCAGCCATAGGAGAAGAGACGGGTGGGGATTGAAAAGAAACTTAACGCGAATGTGTCGGTTTCGTTTTCCGATCAAAGGAGGGCGCAGCGGAAGTAGGTTCATAGCAACGCTCCTGTGCTGTAGTGTGTTCATTAATATCAACTTGATGCACACCTACCGGGAGCTTCATCTATACATCAGGGCCGGATTAAGAAGGGAGGCTGCTTTGGGTGCTGAAGCACGGAACCACAGGACGAAAAGGGCCTCAAGGGTACACTTCATGGTCACGGGAAAAATAAAATAAGGTATATTTAAATATTTTTTTTCTTACTTTTACTACTGTAACAAAAAAAAAAACATGATTGTTAAAAAAAAAAAGAAATTTTTGTGTGGAATTGGGGGGGGGGGGGGGGGGGGGGGAGGGTAAGGTCAACAATAAATCTTAAGCACCAGGCCTCTACGAGGTTTATTCCGGCCCTGCTGTATGTGCATGAATATTGGATGTCAATGGGCGATTGTGAGCGCATTTCGCGCAATAAACTTAGGCGTTAATATACCACATTGCAATTAGACCACACTTCAATTCTTGTTCCAACTTCCGTCCAGGTAACGTATTAAACCATACAACCAACAATTATCATTTACTGGTTTAAAAAGACGGTCATTAGCTTTTACATTCGGAGAACGAATTAGTTGCACTGCTGTGATGTTACTGTTTACAGTGTCGTTTTCGGGTAGTTTACACAGAGCCTGCATCCATTCAAATACATGTCGGCCACACAGTGAAAGTTAGACAACAATTCAGTCAAAAAAACACCATTCAGTTGCTTACCGCGAATTAGTAGTTACATAGGTAATACCGATTGACCAATTCGGCCAAAACAAGTGACGAACCAAAATGGCGGCGGTCACTTCCCGTTAACGTCCAAGGTTGCCATGGAAACGTAAGAGAGTGCGTTGATGTGAGTAGATAGCCAGTTTGTTTTCCATCCCCACCCACAATTATTGATGCAGCGTAGCCTGCAAAAATTATTGTTTGCCTGGTAATAATTTCACTAGTAAATTACTTTCCGAACCCCCCCCCCCTCCCAAAACAAAATTCTGTCGTTACACAATACATCCCCAATAAAAGCTTGGTTTTAGCTTAATTTCAGTTTGTCAGCTGCGGACAGAGGATGTGGTCGCGTCCTACGGCGCACAGCGTTTTGATCGCGAATTCTTTTGTTGTTACGGAACTCTGTTTCGGAGCGAGTGAGGGCTTGGTAAAACTGAGTGGACCAGGGTCTCTTAGGAAGGAAATAGGTTGCTTTCTGACATGCATTCTCTGGCAGCACCTGCAGCATGTCGGCACAAAATCGGGCATTTTTTGTTATAAAAAGGGCATTTTCCGAAAAGGGCAGGAGTAATGCCCCTCCTACCCCTGCGTTTTCGCAAAGTGTCCTTTTTGTAAAAAAAAATAAATGCACGATTTTGGGTCGACATATGCCAGAGAAAGGGGCTGAAGGCCTAAAATAGGACAAAATAAGGTCTACACTAAGGGCAGCAAATGCTAAGAAAGAGGCAGAAAAAGCATTATAAAGAGTAAATAGTCAGAAAAACTGTTCCCAGTGTAAGGCTCTTCCTCTCAACAGGACACACAACTCACGGTTGGGTTTTCTAACGTCTTTACTTCACATATTTATAACACTTTTAGCTGGAACCTTCGTGCACGTGGCTTCTTTCCGCTCTCATATATTCGTGCGCTCGCAAGCAGACGATGTCGCTTACATTCTCATACCAGAAAAACACCGCTGTGCCGTATAGGCCTACTAAAAGTTGACCCTGCCCCCTCGTAGGTCGTGCATGCTATTGTATCACAGTGAGCTACTGTCGAACAAAAAGAGACGTGCCCACCACGGTAGTGCTTCCGCTTTAATAACATCGATATTTCAGTAACGTCGTCAACAAACATGTGCAAGTTCCTAAACGGCCAACTTGTAGCGATAAATTATGTAGTTTGCGAGTTGATGTTCGTTCGGATCGTTTACCAAAGGCGGCCTCTAACCACCGCCAACCCAACCCAACTCAACCCAACGCTGCCTTTCGTCAATCCGACAAAACAAGGTTTGGCACATGACTCGGAACCGCCCACGACGTGCTTTTGGTTGCCTCTTTATCTCTTAAAGAATTTTGTCTTCAATTCCTTAACGAGATGTCGTTTTTTATGGCTGGTAAAAGTGACATTCGAGCCCGTGACCAAGGCCGTGCACGAAAATGTCCTTTTCCTCAGTTTCACGCACGTGACGTGACGTTGAGCCGAGACCAAGAAAGACTTGGGGGGAAAGTAATTTGCGAAGTGGCAACGTCATTCCTGCCTTGCGAGGCTTCAGTTTCAATATCGATCACTGAAAAAAAAATTGTAGAAATAAATATAAAAAAAAAAAATGTAATCTCCTCTCTTTTCAAAAATATACATTTCTTCGTCATCCTTCCAAGATTCCTTTTCCGGCTTCCAAACATATATATATAAAAAAAGAGGAGCGTGTGGTGTGGTGTGGTGCGGGTGGTGTGGTGGGGGGCGCGCGGGGGGGGGGGGGGGGTTGAGAATTTCATTTTTCACTTCTTCTTTTATTCTTTTTCTGGCTGCTACATGGAAAAGTGTTGTCTTGTCTTTTCATTTGTTTAAATTGGAATTCATATCACATCAGAAGCCAAATTCTGTCCAACACTACTTTCACAGTCGCGTGTTTCTCTCAAGCTATCACAAATATTAATTACTTTTTATGCCAGTAATGAGATGTGGAAAATAGAAATGAAAAAAAAAGCAGTGTGGACTGTGTGACTGTAGGAGCCACAATTCTCCGCGCGGCCCGGCCCCGTCAGAAAAAAGGAGACACAATTTCTCAATGTGTGTAGACTCTTTAGGTATTGGTTGAATTTATGTATGTTTGCAACACTGGTTAGATATGGTATTTTATGTGTATGACCGTGTTCGACCGAATTAAGTTCTTAAAATTTATGCGCGTACTGTTTAATAAACGCGGATTTTCTTTTGCTTTACTCACTCAATCAGCGCATCCTGTGACTCAAATCACCAACACCACAACTAATACTCCTCCCTTCCCCCGTTTCTATGATAACTTTCTTCCACTGTTATCTTCGCGGAAATATCAGCCAAAACGTGTTTCAAATCCCCCCCCCCACAGTAATTACCCCCCCCCCACCTTTTTTAATGATCACTTATATTCTTCCCGTTCATGTTTATGCTAGCGGAAATAAATGAGGCTCGAGGCGATTTGAAAGCTGCCCCTTCGAGAACATGCTGTCCTGAAAATCTTCCTGCAATGCTTCCTACTTACCACCAGACGTGCGGTTCCGTTGGTTCTTTCTTAAAAGTAGTAGTAATCTTGATTTCTACGATCTTATTATGTAGATGAATTTGTGTATTAATGGGTTTCAACCGTTAATTGAATGATGTGACGTCACACGTACTTTTAGGTTTCTTTTTATGTCGCAAGTCTTTTGGTTGTCCATTAAGTGCTGAATAATTTTCCTGGATATGTGACGTCTGGATAATTTTGCATATTGGAGTCAAGAACCCCAAATGTTGATTTAAGAACTTAATTGCCGTGGCGTGGTATAAAAGGCAAGGGATCCGCCCGCAAATAGGCGCACTCCCCGCAGTACTAAATGGGAAAGCTCCGGCGAAAATCTGCCCTTGTAGTAAATCGTAATTTTCTAATTCAACGGCTCCCTTACTTCTAAAATATCTTCAGAATGCACAAAGAATATAGCTGCAGTTTGTTTTTACATTAAGAATTAAAAATCTCTCACTGCAGTTTGTGGTGTGACAGGAAAATTCTAAACGAACCGCAAAATTCAAAATACCCCACTATTATTATGAAGTTTCTTCTACCACCAGAAGGCACGCCAAATCCACACAACGTAGTCAACGCGAGTGAGTCGATAAAAGCCCAATCGTAAATGGCTTAGGACGCATTTACGCAACAAGGCTTTCTCGCTCGCCGAACGTTATTTGCTAGTCCACCGTTATTTATTTGCGATTTGTTGCCAGTTTCAACTAAATGAATGCGGTAGTACTAAAAAATTTAAATGTATTATAAATAACAACTAGGATAAAGAAAAAATTGCAACAGTAATTTTAAACATTTCTACAACATTGTTGTCATTTCTCGCCATTTCAGAAATTTTTGCTGTTCTCGCACAAGGAACAGCTTCTAGCAGTGATCAGACGACGGTAGAATAAATAGCTGTTCACAGCGAAAATGCAAAATTCAACATGGCGTCCGTTTCGGGGTTATTGAAGCGAAAACAAACCATCGAATGCTGGCATTCAGAAATCAGTCCGCCGTCTTGAATTGCAGTAAAAATTGTTTTCTTGTTGCCATATATCGTGGCTGTCATGCCGTTTGCATCGTACTTCGTGTCACGAGAAACGAGGAGAGGGTTTGCGTCCGCGCCGTTGCCATGGTTGCTGCGTGTACATAACTTTAAAGCTGCATGGGCCGGTAGAGGCGAGGAGTAGCCAGAATATTTAGTATTAACCAAGTAAAGCTAGTGAGATTTACGTTGTGATTCGTTTCGTAAACCCACCCTTATAGCTTAGCTGACGTGGCGATGACACTGTTAAGAAAGCCAGTCAAGGATTAGGGGAGAAGCAAAGCTGGTTTAACAGAAACAGTTGATGACTCAACTCTTGGATACACTTCTCAGTCATTAAATTCACAAAATAAGGCATAAAATGCTTGTGACTATAATTTGAAGTGAATCACATTATGGTGTAACAAGTCGTTATAGGCTGACTACGTGCAAGGATACCCAGAAGGTCAACCGGGCACAACACCAACCGGGAAGCGCCCCAACGCCGAACTATGGCTCTATGATGGCTTCAATGACCACAATTTCTTCTATTCAGCAACAAATGTCCGATCTGCAACCATTCCTCTTCTACAAAACGCAAATTCGACCCAGAATCCAGTTTTAAAAAAAAACAGCATACGTGGATCCATGGAGTCTGGGGACGGGTCAAGCCCGAAAAAGCATTCAACTGAAGTTCGACCCAGAATCCAGTCAAAATAACTCGTCCACGAACTCATGGAATCTGGGGACGGGTGAGGGCGGTGCTCGGTGACAAGGATCACTCTGCAAGACGCATTAACCGCTTGCTAAAGATTCTGTTAAAGTAAAAGGATTAGTGAAAATCGGTTAAATTTTGAAAACGTTATTTACTTTCTGCCCCTCGCAGAAAAAAAAAATCACAAACCCGACGGGCTACAGGTTTGGGCTTTGTTGTACAAAGGCGTATATCTTTATTTCCGTTGGAAAAACTCATATGAGTACAGAGCCCCGGTTAGGGGATGCGCTGATTAGGGGTCGGACGAATATTCGAATATTCGTTCGTTAAGAGCATATTCGAATAATTATGATATATGCCATTCGAATATTCGCAAAATAAAAGTTCTGTGTGATTTTACGTTTTTTATTTATTTTTGAGTCGGTTTTAAGTTTTCCTGTGGGTTTTTCAAGTCTTAGCCAGTCCGCACAATTCTTCCTTCCCTTCCCCTTTCCCTCCCAACCAATCTGTAATAGGAATGATCCATGCGTTTTGGATTGTTCAATGGTTACATTCCATTTCGCCAAAAAGAAAGCAGATTAACATGAAAAACAATTTGAACGAATATTCGAATATTTTTTTTGACGAATATTCGAATATGTTTTTTTTCTCACTATTCGTCCGACCCCTAGCGCTGATTGAGTGAGAGAAGCGAACGAAAGCCAGCGTTTGTTAGCCAGTGTGTGCAAAAGTACATAGACGGGATACACGCTTTCCGCAACAAACTCATGAGAGAGAAAACCATCCTAATGTTGCAAACGGCGCATCAAACATCAGCTGTGCTTCAGCTAGTAGTATACGAGTCTATGGTGTGATTACGCTTAGGTCGTTTCCCCGCTCACCCCTCTTTCCTAAATTGGTACAAATAAAGGGCCGTTGAGCGTGGCTCGTTAGTTAAGGAATTACTTCCTTTCTGGATACTCAAGCTCAAAATTTCTCATTCGGTCGTATAGGTCTGACACAAATGCGTTTAGCACGCACTGCAAGCAACTTGATGGCTGCACAGAACTTGTCGGCTTATGTTAATACCGCTATGACGCCATCAGTCACTGAGCGTCGATCCAATTTTAAATTGTTGTAAATTCATTTTTTTCACGAGTGAAACCGTGACAGGTCCCCCACTTTACTTTAAGTGAGCTCTTTCATTATTCAGTCGATGTAGGCTGATGTATACGTCGATGTATACGTGCGCGTCAGCTCAAACATGTATATTCCTTAGTTTTTATTTTGATACATTTATTTCTGCAGCCTCTTCTTCCAACAGAAATATAATCAAGAGCACATCATGCAAATGCGGTGAGGAGAGAGAGAGGCGGGAAGTTGAAAACAACGCTAGCACTTGCGGGTAAATTGTCGGGATTGCGTTGTTTTCAAATAATTAGCAGTAAACAAACTTTGTCGTGTCCTTCAAAATGCTACTTACTTATCTATCTATCTATCTATATATGGCTTAGCCGCTTAGTGAGAATGGCGATACAGATGGGAATGAGGACAGGGTTAAGCTTGTAGCACACTATTGTGTTCCGTTCCGCTACGTCACGTCACGTCGCAGGGCGTCAAATTTCTGTTTGGATTAAAAGCATATAAATCAGAGGAGCTGCGTATACTGCATTGTCCCGTTCTGTGACGATCTGTTGGCTGATGGATGGGATTGTCGAAGCACCATCCTTTCAGTCAATCACTGATCGCATCGGAAAAGTGTACGCACCTGCGATCAGTCGACGGCCGTTCTCGTCCGTCACGCACCTGCGCACAACGCTTTTCCCCTACTAAATACAGATGCGAACCTATTTCAGCTGCTTTCTGGACTTGAATGTCATCATGCCCGAGCGTAAGGAATTAATACCTCTACGACTTTCTACTTAATTGTCTACTAAAGTTCACACTACAAGTACTTCTTTATTTGCATTGCCAATTTGGGCGCGATAATTTAAAAGTTCAGCAAAGCCGACTGAAACGGTTAGTGACGGAAGCAATGTGCGCTGGACTATCCGTTGCCGTCAGTCGTCGGAACGGAACGGAGTAGTGTGCTACAAGCTGTAGGCAGTCATTATGATAATCAATGGAAATGCAGCATTAATGCAATAGGCAAACATATTCATTATTTTTACGGCACACAATGAAATAAGGGGAGCATGTTGATTCTTTCCACGGCAGCAATGAAATTCAGGAGGAGAACGTTCAGTCTATGCACGGTAACAACGCAAAAGGGCAAGCTACCGACAATGTGAAGGGCAATGTAAATTAGTGGTAACAAACAATAACAAAAGTAATATTTTACGACATGCATTGACAGAAAACTCTGGGAATCAAACTCTGGGTCCCAAGAGGAACAAATGCCAGTGCGACAACAAAGGGGCAGTGTGACAACATGGCTTTCTAGCGAGTAGCTGGTGTAGATATTTCGGTGCATTTTATCCTTGCACCATCTTCTTCCGACAAATAGTGGTCATCGTGGCTGAGCGGGGAGGGAGCTCATCGTGGTTGCTGGAGGTTTGCGCATCTGGCCGAACCCCTGGAAAGGGGATCTTGGCAAAGTCCTCCCCAGTACTGCCGGCCACGGTAGCGTGATGGGCTACCATGCTCCTTCAGCGGCTATGGGAACTGTTCTGGCCAATTCTGGACAATCTTTCGGCCCCTACGATGATCGGATTTTTCTTGGATTGAATCCCCTAATTGGCACCTCCCTATACGAGATCTTCTTTTTCTCTAAAAAGTCTGGTAAGGTTCAAAATTGAGCTGGTTCAGCCATGCGAGCATTAAATTGCTTCGGCTGACGTAAGGCTCAAATGAAATTAATAAAAAAAAAAATACGTATTATCAGTAGTAATTAAACTTTATCTTGTGCTAAAAATAAAGATTAAAATGTCACTTGTTGTTAAAACTCTCATGTTTGCCTTTCACTTCTTTTGTGAACAAAACAAAATAAAACAAAACATAGTGAGCTGGCTAAGCAAAATGAGTGAAAGGCAATCATATGAGCTCTAACGGTAAGTGACATTTTAATTTATATGATGCTAGTGATACGTTGAAGACAAGACATAATTTGTTTAATAATTTATATAATGGTTTGACGTCACCTGCCGTGTTAAAGCTAAAAAATGCCCGTTGCCCATTTGGCTTACGGTCCTATATTACAAAATAAAGGCCAAAGCCGCTGAAAGAGATATGTGGACAAACCAACTTCCAAAAGAGACTTGCAATGAATGAGCGAGCGAAGCGAGCGAAATCTAGTGCGTTTGCAACGAGTACAGAAAACCTACTTGGTACGTCAAAGTATCACGAATTAGAAAGCAAAAACGAACTCATTCGATGTTTAAGGTAAGATTTAACTGATGCGAAGTCAAAACAGCAAAGGAACACAAATAAACATTCCTGTAACGCTTCATACACCGCAGTGTTCCTGTATTACTTACTCCTCTTGAAACCTTACTGCTGTATTCAACCATTAGATACGTAAATAAAATTAAAACCATATCCTAACTTTCAAAATTATTGTGAGAATAATATAGTGTATAATATAGACAGCACACTCGCCTATACTTTCGGGGCTAAATTATTCAGCATTCTTCAAGACAAGTCGTCTCCTTTCCGTTCTTCCTATTGATGATAAATACACAACTCTTCATATTCAAAATTCATATTCAAAATTTCAGACTGGATTTTCATTTTTATATTCAACGACATTTCTAGGTTTTCAAGGACTCGCACGAACCCTGAATTACTTAATCTATAGGTCTGTACTAAACAAACTAAGACTTTGATTTTTACTAAATTTCATCCATGTCGTTTAGCTAAGTGGAATGTGCCAGTCTGACTTATCGTATTCTCTAACGTAAAAACTGTAAAAACATGTGAATACAGCAGTAAGGTTTCACGTGGACTAAACAGTACAGGAACACAGCGGTATATGAAATCTTACACGAAAGTTTGTGTTCCTTTGCTACGTTGACTAGGACCAGTTAAACCCTACCTTAAACATAAAACGAGTTCGTTCTTGTTTTCTAATTATGTTTTGGACGGAAGAAAATGCTGCACGGATAAAAATCATCGAAATATAACCTATAGTGAATGTATACATGTTTGTGCAGACTGGCTGTTTTGTATCGCAATGAAGTTTTGCGTATCCTTTAATCTTGAATCAGAGTACTTCACTAATTGTTTTTCATTGTTCTTCATACTCTGCTTAAACTTAAGATGGATTAGTTTCAGTTTGCGCTGTCTTAAGCACAAAGTTGGTCGTTGCTAAGCAACTTGTCGCTGGAGTATCTGATGAGTTTCCACGCCCAAGTGGTCTCTGGGAAGCAATGGCGCGTCTCCTAAATAAACGAAACGTCCAGCGTCGTCCTTCAGGGAGGCTACACATTTGCTTCTTTATTCTGCGCGATGACTAACGGAGTTTTTCATGTACCTAAAGCAAAGCTGGTCATAAAGATATTATAATTAACTTGTTCCCTACCATGTAATTTGGGTTAAGTGGTTCTCCCAGATTTAATATATTCGCCTATCAAAAGCTATCACAATCCAAGTTCGTTACACGTAAAAAAAAAAAAAAAGACAACAAAAGAAACCGTGTATGGGTTTATATAATGATCCAAAATAAATTAAAAAATTAAATGAACAACGTTCTATGAAATTAAATTAAATCAAATCATCATAAATTGGTCAGGTTGCTTTGCGATTACGCCATTTCGACTTTTCAGGGCGCGTTTACGCCACGACTCGCCTTCGCATTTTCGCAGCTATAAGCTAGAAATCATCTGAAATTCCAACATGGCGGCGGTTTTAGCTGCATCGACGCACAACGAAGTCGGTCAATATTGTGAGTTCAGAAGCGACTGGGAAAGTTGTTCGTCAGGAGAAATTCGTTCAGCAGTATACTTTAGCTATCAATGGGTCACAACTTAACTGATCACCCTGTAAAGATAGGCGCGGAAGAGGGCCGAGCGCATCTTTGCAGGAGCAGGCCTATCATACTCCACTTTTAAACTTGGCGGGGATTCCTAAGGGGATGAAGAGACCTGCTTTTGATGTTCGCGACGTCGTCATGCTCGTGCGTCAGACCTTGGTCTTTCATTTTCTCCTTTTCTTTGGCGTGTCACTGCTTTTAATCCCTACGTCAGAGCCTTCTGCCAGTTTGACGTGGTGGGTCTGAACCACTTATTGTGATGACTGGCCGTAGCTGACCCGGCCATCAGCCCATCTGAGCAAACGAGACACGGCCGACTCGCGCTCCGTGACATGACAATCACGCTGCAACGCAAGACATTATTGTGTTTCCTTGCCCGCCTTTCTTGAACCGAAAAGCGGGCCGACTCTTTTATAGCAAACAGGACAGTGGATGAGAATTAGAAGTACAAAAACAAAATTAATGAAATCACCGTGCCGTGAACTGATTTACGAACGAAGTTATTTAGTCGGTATCGGCACAATAACTAGTACTTGTAAATAGTTTAAAATTAACAAGCAGCCGGTCTTCTGTACACTTCCGCCACTTTCGAAAATGTTGGCGCGCACACCTCTATCACGCACTGCAACAGCGATCTCTATTGTACTATCTAAAAGTGGTAACCATCACAATACTGCTGGTTAAAAAATGTGTTAAGCTTTTATGCCTAGTTTTTGATTTTAGGCGTAATTGTCAGCTTTTAGGCCTAATTTTTACCTGCCGGTTCAATTTCGTAAGTAGCAGTTAACAGAGAATTTGGTTAGCGAGTAGGCCTATTAATCCATGCAACACGGTGTCGAGACTATTTTAAATGAAGCTAACGTGTATCGTTAACGAAATCCTTTTGTATACACGGTTGCGTGTTTTCCTGTAGTGGTTAAATGCGACGATCAAATATTATTATTTCATTGAGTTACGTCGAGAAAACTTGTTAGCCGTAGAAAGCAACGATGTTTTAATTTGACGCGTTTTTAAAGTAATTTTTGGACGCAAAAACAAACGCTGTAAACAGTTTGTCTCTATATGGTACCGAAGTTGAAAAAGGCGACAGACGGACAAATTCGTTGCTACTGTCTTCGACTGCAATTACCATACAAGAATTTGTTTTGCGTGCAACACTGTTTGTATTAAAGCTATGCTTAATGAAAGCAGGAGCTTATAAATGCTTACTTACGTGAGAGTATCCATGTTTCACCCTCGCTGCATATTCCACCGTTTGCACAAGGCCGTGTGGGAGAAAAGCTGCGGTTTTCGCTTCCCGGCTCCTGGCCAGTTAATTCGACATCACAAGATTCTTAATTTACAGAAGCAGCGTTATAAGAAGCGTCAATTTTACAGCCCTTGAAAGAATTGGTGTAGAGCCGTGAGGCGAAACACGCGATTTCAAGCCAGTCGGCCTTGGCTTGAAAAAGCCATCACCTTCTTCGCTTCAGTGTCGTTTCAACACTGTTGCATGCGGAGTTTTCGCGTGCCTGGATTATTTGTAGCTTAAGTGATGTTTTTCACACCTATTTATAGGGTTAAAACGTACACAGCGTATTTTATGGTAAATGCAATATCGCCACATTGCGTTATGTGGGCAGACAGACAGACTACACAGTGATGGTATAGAGCAATGACATAACGTAGTATTATTGTATATAACTCTATGGTGGAGCCAGTAACTGGGTTAGCTGCAAGGGGCACTGGAGGGAGAAACGAAGGTAAGAATGCTATTAGACTGGATTTCTTAAGCCTGTAAAGTGCTATTTTTGTTGTTTTGTTGTTTGTTGGAGAAAACAACATTTTTTTAAGCCTAAGCAATCCGCCCTCAAAGCACCGTCTTGACTAGATATGCCGTTATTTTCCCTTACATTTTAATCTAGTGCCCCTTGTAGCTATGCCCTTCAGATGCTATCTCGTATCCAATATGACGTCACTTGCCGCTGCTCTATAAGGAGAACCATACGCACGATGGCTGTATGGCTTATATCGGTGTTTTTGAGTGTAGTACGCACCCCCTGGTGGGTGTGTATAGAAACTATCCTCTTACATGGTGGTCCTGGTGGCAAACAAGTATACAGAGAGGTGAGCCTCCTCAGAGAGTCGCGGCCCAGAATGAGACATGGAACACAACCATGGAACATAACATTACCATAGACACTTCTTTGTCGTTCCCTCACCACGCCAATTTCCAGATAAAGGGGAATGAAAAATAAAACTAGGCAACGATAAAACTGCATGAGAGTAACCGAGACTCCGAGATTTCTTGGTAAAAGTAATACTTAAATCTTCCCCAAAACAAAACCTTTCAAGGGATCCCGCCAAGCTTTTCGGCCGTTTGGAGTTGTGTAATCAAACGCCAAGCTATTTCGTCGAGTTAATAACACCGAATAATAATTCAAAGGTTAAATGAAAAATCAGAAAATTGCTTGCTACCCATTTTCAGGCGTTTTATTTATGTTTGAAGTCTTAGTCGGTGGAATTAATTGTCGAAAAAGCTTGGGGCATTTGATATCAGTACTTCAAACGGCCGAAAAGCTGGAGAGAATCCTTAACAGGTTTTCTTTTGGGAAGATACCAAATATTTTTGGTCCCACTTGATAAAATCCATTTTTTTTTGGCAATTACGAGATGAAAAGCCAAAAATCCTGTTTTATGTTTTTTTTTGTTTTTTTTAGCTTTAATAGGTTTACGTTAGTAGGTGTGTGTTAGTCTTTGTCGAAAGTGTACTAAACTCGCATTCGAGAGCAGTGGCAATAGACGTCTCAGTCGCTGCGGCACTGTCATCACGTGACCTTGGGTACCTGGCTTCTGGCTTGGCCCGTTGTAGTGGAGGGGAAAAACAGATCACCCTGCCGCCATTTTGTTATTTTCGTTTGTCGTGTGATCAGCGCTGATACCATGTTTTTTTTTTACACTACAAAATCGTTTACAATTGTAGAATTTTGGGTTGCGCCAATGAACGGGTGCAGATGCGTTCGTCCTTTTTTTCGATTTCCAGCAATTCAGCCATTCGTAAACCAGTTGGGCGTAGCTAAATGAGCGAGTATTTACCTCCGTTACAAGATGGCGGCACGCGTTGTTCGGTTGCCATTAGCAACGGACAGCGTTTGATCTTATTGACGGTGCTCTATTTAGCGATGGGAAAAGCAATAAATCTTCATTCGTGCTATTATTGCCGTGCTGCATACGCACGTCTTTGTGTTTCACCGCTGTAAGTAAAATGCTTCTGCTGTAGCCCATCTTACGAAGGGTCAAGATCTCATCTCAAGCGTTGTAGTACGAAAGTTCCCCCCCCCCCCACCCATCCTATCACGATCAATCGATATACTTCGGTTCCGTAAACGAACGACGCAGGACCGAGCTTTTCCTGCGATAAAAATGCGAGTGGTGGTAGAAGTGATGGACAAGAAGTTGCCTTCTGACAGGGCCAATGAACTCGCAAGGTAAGATGACAGCAACACGTATGTTCCTTGACCAGCTATAATAAAATGAAAGCAAGGCAGACTGGTGCACAAAAATACACACACAAAAAAGAAGCGAAGTTTCGGGTCGGAAGACTACCCGTTTTCAAACAGCTGCGCACTTCACGCAAAAAGCAAGCGTCAAAACATAAAATTCCACTTCATCCACTTAATCCATCCAGCAACAAGCATAAAAGTAAAAAGGGTAATTATGTTGGGTTAAAGGCCGAGACAAGAGAGTGGTTGACTTGTATACAACAGTCCCCTTATAGTGGAAAACATTCGTAATGCCTAATTTATGCATTACTGGAATACACTCCGAAAGATGCTTATTTTGTGGTAAAATGTGATCATATCAAAAACCAAAACTGGTGAAAGGGGCCGCCAAGTTCCAAATAGTTCGGCCCTTCAAAGGAGTGATATCAACACACCAAAACATTCGCCAAGTTAATCGCACCGCTTAATAATTCGAAGGTTAAATGAAAATTAGAACATTGCTACTTTCAGTAGCAATGTTCCAGTTTTCATTTAACGTCCAAAGTATTATTCGGTGCGATTAAGTTGGCGAATGTTTTGGTGTGTTGATATCACTCCTTTGAAGGGCCGAACCATTCGGAACTTGGCGGCCCCTTTTACCAGTTTTGGTTTTTGATATGATATCACTCCTTTTTTTTAAATTGTGTATTGACTCAACTCCACTACCGTACAGATGAGTAATAAAGTGCCACGTCAACAAGAAATTGGTTTTCAATAATTTGCTACTATCTTTTGCCTATAGGCCGAACCATTCTCAACTTAGTCACCTCTTTATTGGCTTTTGGTTTGGTTTTAATTGTGTTGTAGTTTGTTGTATTTAGTTAGTTTTGGTGGTTAACTTGGTGGCCTCCTTACCAGTTTTTGACATTGTTTATTTTGCTTTGTTTTTAAAGATGATTTATTTTTCGTGAATTGGACGTGAATACAATTTCTTCGCAACGTTGTTTAGATTTATTGTGATACACTAGTGTGTGCCTAGGCACGTACGTCAGTATACACGTTCTTATTGTCGGAACTTTGGCCGTCCAATGAGAGACGATGCCGACAATACTAACAATGGTTATAACAATAGTTTCGCACTTACGCGCCCTCCCATGCCATCCCTGTTACGCCCCCAGGCTCCAAACCATAAAAGGTACGCAGTTCGTATTGTAGTGCACCCATTCGTCCAATTTCATAGCTGGAAGGCTTCCAGTTATCCCGGAATCAATGAATAATCACCCTATGGGATTTAACATGGGGATGAGCGGACTAGCTATAGCTAGTTAGCTAGCTAGTTAGTAACACATTTTCAACGTTATTGAGGGGCAGATTTTGCATTGAAAGCAGCATAGCTGGCATTCAAACACGATTTAATTTTTGTCAGGTGGGTCATTGCTCTCGATTTCAACACAATTTAAGCTTTTGTACCGCATTATTATTTTTCTCAAAGTACCTGAAATGTGCCCAACTATACTTCAAGATATAAGATACTGACTCAATGCGTCGCGCTACAATGGTTTACAACCTCGACAATTGAATTGATGTGATGTTTGTTGTGATGTTTGTTGCCTAACTTGGCGCGACACACTAGCACTGGCACTGGCACTGGCACTAGCACTGGCGGACGCTGCGCTAAAATACCTTGAACAAAAGACTGGCTTCCTATAAATCCAATCTTAAATACATCGAACAAACAAATTCCTTGGTTCTGCATCGTATAGCCGCAGGGCACACTCCAGATTTGGCAAATACAAAAATTGACTTTCTCGAAAAGCAATACAAATCGCACAGTGTCGGATTGGGCCCCCCGGGAACCCAGGAGGCCCTTGTTCAAAAAATAAACATATTTTGGGGAAAATTTTAAGTGAATTCGTATGAAGAGATTGCATTTTTAAGTTGCAAGAAAGCCTCTTAAATACACACCGATTTCTTAAAGATACGCTAGCTTCCCGACTCCACCCCCACCACAAAAGGCCCTTCTTAAAAAAAAATTATTTATGAAAAAGTTGAAATGAATTATTCATATGAACTATGAAAAACATAACGTTCATACGGAAAAACATTTTAAATTCATACCGATTCATACCGATTCATACCGCTACCTTTCCTGGACCCCACTTGAAAAACGTATAATTGCTCTGCTCCCCCGCCGAGGCTACCGCCCCCCTCCCCCCCCCCCCCTACATGAGGGGCCCTGAGGCCCCTGCAATACATTCCCGGGGTGGCCTACACTTCCCAATCCGTCCATGCAAATCGAGGGTAAACTTAAAAAAGTATTATGGATTATACTACAGCGTCCGCCAGTCCATTCCCACACTTTACCAGAAAATAAGCATCTTTCGGAGTGTATTCCAGTATTGCGTAAACTAGGCATTACGAATTTTTCCCCCTAGGGGACTGTTGAATATAAACCAACCACCGTAATTCTTGTCATCTTCACTCTGCTTTTCGTAGTGGATGGTTAGGTTCCCTGTTGCCGGCCTTTAACCCGACTTAGGTCCTTTTTACTTTTATTGATGCTTGTTGTTGGGTGTATTACCCCTAAAGTGTAATTTATGTTTTGACGCTCGCGTTTTGCGTGAAGTGTGCAGCGTGAAGGCTGGTATCGTCTTCCGACCCGAAACATCGCTTTTTGTGTGTTTTTGTGCACCATTTCTGGCTTGCTCTCATTTTATTACTGTATTCGTGCTTTTCTCTTTACGTTTGGTCACGAATTAACAACAAGGCACACCAAAATGAGAATGATGAAGCAGCTGCACAAACTAACCCACATTAAAGGCGCC
>JAHWFP010004346.1:0-22877 GCA_023313725.1 Lithobius niger
AAAAAAAAAAGCTTACCAACCTGCTTAGCATGTTCTTAGTAACTTTACACAAAAATATACTGGAAGTATCTCAACAGAAACACGCGAGAAAAACACCATAGAAACTGGGATGGTTTTTTTGCAATATTATTAGCGTTGCAACGTGGGAGATTTCTACCGCATCGGTTTGTTTACGTTTTCACTATCAATGCGCGAGACAAGGCAAACTGGGATTGAAGCTGCGTTAGCTGCTACTACCTCACTTAGCCTTGGCGCGAGCACGTTGATTCCCGCTTGACGTCACGCGTCTTCCAGCCGGCGGATATTACGACATCGGTATCAATCCGCACGTTCGGCTCGCGGGCCTATATTGTTACGCGATTTCGCGTGAGTGAAGCGGCGGTACCGTCCCTTTAATCAATCAGTAAAATGGGATTTAAGCTTTAGAATCAAATATGCAAAAATAGTTAGTTAAAAATATGCTCTATGACCAACATTAGTCCTAAAACTTTACGACAACGTACCGGGCTCCCCGCCAGGGTGGCATCCCTTTTAAACAATGTATTGATGCCGTTCCATTGATCCCGGCCACTGTGCTTCGACGGTTACGTGCTAGGAACGAACCGATCAGAGCAGCGTAGTTGAGAGGTTGCGGTCACTTGAACCATTCTTTATTTTCCTCAAACAAAAGCAATTTCACAACCAAATCAAGAAACTAAGGTACTGTACAGCAATAAAAAGATGATATTGAATTGAATAAATCGAAAATGGAGTTTCCATAATGTCAGGTTGTAAAACTGGGAACACTGAAGTTAATGATGTCTTAGCGTTTATTAACAGATTTTTTTTTATCCCAACCTCGGGTATAATTAAAGTTTGTGAAGTATAGGTTAATATTTTTTTATCCCAGATTCTGTCATCAGTTGGAAGAAGCATGTGTCGACACTGTTGAATCTGGCAAAATGACAAAAGATCTTGTAATCTGTATACATGGACTCAAAAAGTAAGTATTCAGCGGAGTACAGTATATGCAGGCACCAATTAAAATTATAACGTTAATCCTGATAAATGTTCTCTGATAAAAAAAAAAACGTGAACTTATCCTGTAAATGAGTTTCACTGCAATTTGATGCTACAATAACTCTTTCTTCTCTCACTTTCTCTTTCCTCTTCCCCTCTCTCTCTTTCTCCCCTTCCCTCTCTTTTCTCTCTCCTTTCTCTCGTGTTATTTTATAACAAGTATCACAGTTTTGCCAACACCAACAGAAATCTAAGATGGCTGGCATCTATCCAGGATTTGAGCTAGAACCTTGTAATATTCGCTACTTAAATGCTAGTTTCGAACTATTACGTATTGGAATGTAAAATTTGATAAAAATTTGGTAAAAATATAAATTATGTAAACCTTATTCGTTTGCTGTCAATTGTAGGCAGCTAGTAGAAAATAAGTTATTGAAAAACATTTTTAAAAAATAGCACTACCTCCAAATGGGCAAGGTTGGAGGCAGTTGGAGACATGAGCTACGTTGGAAACTCTATCACAGCCCAACGGAGGGCATCATAGAACAGGTAACGGAGGGATGCAAAATCGACATGGTACTTGAAAAAGCTCATAAAAGGGTGCAAAAAATGTCTGGACCTAAAAGGGTTTAGGGCCTAGGCACCTGCACACCAAATGTAATTTTTGCTTGACCTAACCGAGATGTTTGGATAATTGTATTTTAAATTCATTGGGTTAATGTCACAGTTTGGGTTAGCTTTTATTGCATTTTAAACATTGTGATAGTCTAGGTTTTTTTAAACACAATTTCATTTATACTGTGTAGTACCAATTCAAGTGTCAGTGTCAGCTATCAATTTCACTGGTATTGGTTGTAAATTTCAGTTTTATCAGTTTTGAGACAAACAATCTATGGTGCCAACGGGTTGATAATTGGTAATACTATTCTACCATAATATCAGTATCCATCGTATCTGACCAGCATGATCCATTTTCGTCCAATAATTGCAGCCAATACTAACTAATCTTTCTATTTATAGTTGTGAAGCACGAACTGTATTATTATTTGGTCATCTTAAACAAAGTTTTAATTTGTCTATGAAAGTGTAAACCATTACTTGTTTGCTATTTGCTAACTCAGTTTTGATTTGGGTTGATTTGGTGGTTGTTTGCATGCTGAGGTATCGGATTGATTTTTCCGATACTGGGTGCACGTTAGTATCAGTATCAGATGTAAATAAGTGGTATCAAAATAGCCCTAAGGCAATTAAGTGTAGATGACCAGTTCAACGCTAATCGTCGTGTTTCCTCCACATCTGCTCCAAGCATTCATACTCATTCTTCTCACGGAAACCAGGCATATAGCCCTAACCTGGGCCCGCAGCATCCACAAACACAGGATTTTGAACCCACCCCATTTAGGTGATTGCCAACCGGGCCAGCAGAATATTACAGTCCTCATCGTAACCATGGGTACTACAGTGAGGTCGATAGTGACTGGGGCAAACAGCAGAGGCCTGAACGAAGACCACCTCGCTTCGACAATAGAGTCTAGGAATGACGACCGGTTACCATAACCTAGTGGAAATCAGCATGACTATAACAAAGGTTGGTCAACAGTATTTGGCACAAAACGAAATAGGCCACCGTGCCAAGGTAGGGTAGTATGGGGATCTGCACAACCATCTAACGCTGGGATGTCAGCTCGACCTAGACAGTTCACCTTTTTCGTAGGCAATTGCGCTTTAGACGTCGAACCTAGAACTGATGCTGAACATTGTTGAACATTTTATTCAATGTTTACTTCTGCCTAATCGTGCGCAAAACAACAGACGTACCACTGCTTTTCGAGTATTGATTCCCATGAGATTTCGCGACAGTGTTATTTCTGGCGCAAGCAAGCGGATATGGGGGAAGATACAGCTTATAATTCAACTCGTTAAAAGTCATTACCTGGAACTCTGTGGGAGTGAAAAGTGTCAAGTCCGAAGTAGCAAAATTATGTAGTCAGGCAGACATCGTGCTGTTGCAAGAAACATGGCTGTGCAATTATGGGTTGGACTATCTGAACGCTGTTCACAAAGATTTCCATGCAGTGGCCACTTCACTGGTCGTCACTTCACTACCATCCATCGTGGGCGACCTTACTGTGGCACTGCCGTATTGTGGTGGAAGTCCCTCCTCTTTCGCCGTCCTACCATCCATTCTTTTAACAGTTCTACGGTGTTAGGGCTGTCCTTCCAGGTCTCCGAGAGTGTGCACCTGGCTATAGCGTCAGATGGTTTGACCTGGAGAGATATTAAATGTGATCTTCGCACCCACCAACTGGACCTCGATAGGGAGCCAGCCCTTCTTGTTGGCTGTCCTTACCGAGGCAGCTCATCAGAAGTTACCTTGTCGCTCTTCCACCACTGGTGCACGTAGCGAACCTGGGTGGAATGACCATGTCAAAGGTCACTATGCAGCCTATCAGCAGGCTCTGTCCATGTGGGTACGTGACGGCTGACTTGGGACCGATGCCAGCTACGAAGCCCGCCGTGACACAAGACGGACCTTCAAGAACGTTTTGTGCTGGTGCCTCCAGAACGACCGGGCCCTGCGGGGGGCTACACTCCAGGATTCACTACGTTCAAGGGACTGTCGCTTTTTGGGCTGCGGTTCACCGTACTGAAAGTGCTACTAGGCCAACGATCGACACGGTTGATGGGACGCAAGGCTCTAGTGCTATTTGCAACATGTGGAAGCGTAGGTTCACAGATATTTTCACTGAGACCGCTCAGGAGAACTCTATCAACGACGTTAAAAAAACTTAATGCCAGCAATGAGCGGGAACCCCGATTTACTCCTGAAATTAGTCCTGCCGTTTGCCATGAAGAGGGATAAGGCTGGTGGCCCTGATGGGTTGAATGCTGAACATCTCCGCTTCGCTGGGCACTTGGCTCGTAGCTTTATTGCCCTGATCCTTTCTGCCTCCTTGGCCCACGCTCACTGTCCTTAGCCTGCTACTAGGACCATATAACTCCCATACTGAAGAAGTCGACTGCAGACCACACTACAAGCGATAGTTACTGTGGTATCGCGCTTATGAGCCCGATCACTAAACTTCTGGACCTGGTCATCCTGAGTCGCATTAAAGCCCAGACTTCCATGTTCGATGCCCAATTTGGGTTTAAAAGGAAGTACTCCACCTCGATGGCTGTGCATACAGTGAAAGAGACCATTCGGAGATACCGTAGAGCAGGTCTCAGGTGTATGCCTGCTTCGTGGATGTGACTAAGGCCTTCTATAAGGTGGCACATAGCTCTGTGTTCCAAGATCTTCGTCAGAGAGGGCTTTCATCTTATATTACCGACTTTATTATCGCTAATTGTTATAAAAGGCAAGCCATTCAGGTGAGCTGGGAAGGACACGTTTCCGACTCCTTTACGGCTACGTGTGGAGTGTGACAAGGAAATTCCCCTATCTCCTTTCCTCTTCTGTCTGGTCTTTGATGGAGCTATTGCCAGTACTGTATTTCTGAATTCACCACTGGTTGCAGGGTAAATGGTGTTGCCGTGAACATTGGCGCTTTCGCTGACGACGACATCTTGCTGTCCCCAAGCAGACGGGCACTTCAGTTTCTGATGGCTAGGCTTGTGTACTTGACTCTTGACAAGGGACTGACCTTCATTGCCAACAAATCAGTTGGAAAGGTGTTTGGCAGGGGTGATGATTTCACGGCATCCCCCTGCTAATGAATAACCACGCACTGTCGTGGGTGACTAGCTTTCACCATCTTGCAGTGGAGCTTGCAGCCGACCTTTTTGACGACGGCCACTTAAGGAAGGTCCATAGGGAATTCTGTAGGACGGCTAACACCGTGCTTCACACTTTCAGTTTTGCTTCAGAAGAATGCAAACTACAGCTACTGAAGACCCGTGCAACTAGCCTGTATGGCATTGCTACGTGTGTCAACTACCAAAAAGCAACTGCGAAGGAGCTTGCCATCGTTTACCATGGAGCTATCAAGAGAGTTCAGCACTTAACCTCGGCAAAGTCACAATCGTCAAGCTTGCCGGGATAGCAAGATGTTCACGCTCGATATAGCGGTTTTTTTTTTGAAGCAGGCTAAACTTTAGGGAGCTATTCTTGCTTCTGGCAACAGGCTGGTGAAGACGTGTAGGGGTGGTCCCGAAGGTTGGGGCCGCGGACTTGGAGGTACGGTTGCTAAAGGTCTGCTTGCACTTGGTGGTTGGTGTGTGGTGAGGTCACCAACAGACCTGAGGTCTCTACAGCAGCGTGCCCATGATCACATTCAGGGGATGGCAGTCCTGCAAGATGCTGAGGGCAATCTGCTGACCTCTGGGGCTATGATTGTCCCTAAAACATGTTCCTTCTCATCCCTTGTACTTAGTTTATGTTGTCAGTTATGTTTTGTTTTTTGTTTTTTTATTCTAAGATTGTACCTTGTGTACGGTAAATAAATAAATAATAAGTGACTTCGCAAATTGTGACTAGCTGCCAGTGCTGTAATCGCCACATATCATTTTGGTACGTCCAGTGTGATTCAGATAAAGACCTTACGCTTTGATTAAAGCTTAGCGAAATTTTGAAAATTAAATTATAATTCATAACACGTTCATACGTAACTATTTATGTGCATTTGTATTTGTAGCACTAAAGAAGGAATGTACCTGTATACAATGGATTTCTTGGACGCCATCAGCGAAAACCTAGACATGAAAATTAAAGGCGAGAAAATCAGAGTCACTGGATAAAGAGTGATCAAACTTCGTGCAAAGCGGAATCCCATACAGCCTGGTAAAAGATGCATTTCACGTTCAACTTCTGCTGAAGTCAAAAGTAACTTGGCAGCATTTTAAAGGCTTTACAGAATGTTGGCCATCACTTCATTGCTCCTGTTGGTCGAACTCGAGCTGTTAAATGCCACCATTTTAAATTATGGACTACTTTTCATAAAATTTTTAACTTTTCATACGTCATCGGCAGTGTATCAATTAAGGAAAATATTCATATTGAATTTAAGTAGTGGTGGTAACTTTCACCTCATAACGTTGTGAACGTCAGGTGTGAAAATGCCTTCGAAGCCAATGGCATTTTAGGTATAATTTTGTTTTCAGTTGCATTAAGTATGTATAATGTGTATTCGATCTTTTTTATTGTTACGTTAAGTCAAACCTAGACGTGTATTTTTTTTAAAGCTATGTGAGCCATTCAGATTTGGTGCAAATTTAACATTATGATGTTGACGTGGTAACGTGGTAATTACAATTACGTTACAACCCAAGAAGCAAAATAATTAAAAGTAACAAGAGCTTTTTTTTGTACATAGCTGTACAGAAAGTATTGTGCAGTTTTAGTTTGTATTTATTGATTTTGAGTTTTAAATGAGTTAATTTGCAGGGTATACGAGATAGATTTCTTTGTTTTTGGTACGGGTTGCTATTGCTGGCAACAAAACAACATGAGTAGCTTAAAATTGGCTGGGGGGGGGGGGGGGGCAAAGTTGGGTTTCACACTTCACAGTAAATGTTTGTACTGAAACAGTCTTTTCAGCAATATGCATTGTAACTACAGCGAGCATTTTTTCACTGTTCGTAGTTCAGTAATGCTGTTAGTTAGCTCAACCGCCAGATGGCAGTTAACTTTTGGCAATACGGCAAACTCAGATGGCCAAAAAGAGCTTAATTCCACTAGCCTAAGATTTGAATATCTTTCAATTAATTAGTAAAATATATTTCACTCACAATTTGTTTTTGATATCACACATGGTTATTTTAGGATGCCAGTTCTGTCCATCTTGCCTAAGCAATTAGATTGTTGTTAGAGGTAGTCTTCTAGCGTTAAAACTAATAGTACAGCACTCGAGACACATGCAGGAAAGTAGGATTTGTTTTTTCTAAGGCTGTACCGAACGAGAATTTGTCAGTCGAACCGAACCAAACCGAACAAACCTTAAATAAGCCGAACACCGAACAAAAATGTACCAAACCAATCTATCTTAAACTAAAATGTAGAAGAACTCAGTTCACAAAGATTCATCAAAGCACAAGTTTCTTAACAAATGTAGTTATTTTCACATGGACTTGTAAGTCCATAGATATTGAAACTCTGTTTAAACTTTAAAAAATCTCCACTACTATTATATTTTCCCTTATAACTTCTGAACCGTTAGAGCTAGGAACTTGTGGCTTGGACCAACGGAAAGCTGGCGAAAAAACCTTCAAAATGGTGTATTCAAACATCAAAATCCGTCGATTAGAAGTGAAAATATGTTTGGTTTGGTATTTTGCGTTTGAAAGGCCGAACACCGAACCGAACACCCTCTGTTCGGCCATGTTCGGTTCGGTACAGCCTTAGTTTTTTTCCTTTACTTAATACTGTACCAAAATCACCAAACCCTGAGACTAAGGTTGTAATGCTGATCAAGGTTATAACAAATATTTGTAACCAAGAATATTTTTTTGTATTTTGTTCTCGCAATCAACCCGTTTATTAAATTTTTGCACATTGTTAGCGTAAAGTATCTACCCTGACTTAATATTACTACTTAGAGCCAGTCGTCTGCTAAAACTTCCAATTGCCCAAACGATATGTACAAACAAATATTCCAGTCAACTTGCGATTTGATAACTCTTATGTTTACGTAGCAAGCTTTGCCTAGTTTCCGTTGTACTTGTACATTTTATATTTTTGTATCGTAGACTAGTTCAACTTAGTAATAGGCAAGGCACATTCCAGCACAGAGACCGAAGTACCCTGGAATAGCTAACATGTGTTTGCGCTAAGGCGATGCTGATACTGCATCAGATTGGCCGACAATATTTTTGGTATGGCCTACTTACTACTTAAATGTCAATAACTTGAGAACTATTCTGGTTAGATAGGTGCGGTTTGCAACATTTTCTTCAGCAAATCTTGGATATTTTCCCCAGCTACTTTATGACCATACTACATATACTGACATTTTATATTTAGTTTTAACAACTATCGCTACTTGAAAAGTAGTTGTTAAACCAACAAAAAATTAGATTCAGTTTTGAATATCATGGTCGGGAAATTTGAATAATCGGACCAATACCAGTGCTGCCTTGGTTTAAACGTGGAAGATGCCTGGGGAACAACGTTTTCATAAACCGAAATTGGGAAGGAAGTTTTTGGTGTTGTTCGGCTCTGCGACTTTTGCCTTTGGCAGATGAATTGCTCAGATATTAAATATTAATGGCAAGTCGTTGGCTTAGTAGCCTTTGTCAGATTAAGGAATTGTCGGGCAGCTTGTTCAACCCTTATTTCTTTAAAAAAAAAAAAAAAAGCTTTAAATAGTTGGTTTTTGAGCAGCTGTGATTTTTTTTTAATAGCATGTATCATTCCCATTGGCAGCCTTCCAACTGTTTTGGCTGCGCAGTATTGTTGGTTGCATCTTGTGCTCATTACTACTATTGATTAATTTACAGCTGGGTATTAACATTTGTGTTAAAGCAGACGGAGTTACATTGAATTTGTATGTGCTTTTTATAATTGGCTTAGAAATGTAAAGTGTATGAAAAAGCATTGTACTGGAAACATTTGTTGAGTAGTTAAAAAAACTGTCGTTCCTAATTATTTCCTTTGTTCATTATCATTCTACAGTTTGAGTAATAATGACAAATTTTGGCTAGATGATAAATAACGCCTTGTCCTTCCCTTTATAAGTTAAGAGGACAAAATTTGATGTAAGCCTTTAAAGTTACAACTTGTTGGAAACATATTTGTTCTGTAGTTTAAAAAAATGATGTTCCTAATTATTATTAATCAATAATCATTCTACAGTTTTAAGTAAATATGGAAAATTTTGGCTTGACAATAACTCCTTGTCCTCCGCTTTATAAGTTATGGGGACAAAATTTGAAGTCGTAACTTGTAAACCATACACACTGCAGTGATGTTTTTGCTGCTGACTATATTTGTAGCAAAGAAACTACCCGAAATTGTGCCGTATTATTATTATGAACTTTTAAAGCCGTATTCTTGGTGCAACTAATACTTCAAGTTTCATGGCTTTATTTCATATTCTCCACTCGGTGGAGGGAAAGGATTGTTTTGTTAACTCCTCCATTTTAATTGCTCTCGTCAAATTTCCTATTCTCTTCACCATTCCGATTTCCAAAAGGGTGACACGCTAAAAAGATCGATTCATTATTGTGTAGTGGTTACTGTGTTGTTTGATTCGTGCTGTGTGTATATTTTCGATATAAAAGTGCAGGCTGTTGTGGGATTAAAATCATGTGATGTAAAAGTATTCTAACAAATTTGCAATTTCTATTTGGCCACTTTGACCTGTAATCGTGCATAATTTCAAGTCCAATAAATCTTTTCAAAATTTCCCTTTGTTCATTTATTGTAGCGATGTGACTTGTAGGAAGATTTTGCAATACTGTAGTAATTATATTTAACACTTTGCAGTCCCGTGTCTTATATACAGGACAGCGACCGTACTGAACGGTAAGTCGCAATGTGAGCTTTGTGAGGGATTCCCCGAACAAGCACAGCCCAGTGTTTCCAACTGAAAACCAAGTGAACACTGATCCTGTGACTGATCTAAGTAACATGTAGGCCTACTTAAACAAAAAACGCATCCAGTTAGCAAGGCTGTTAATGCTTAATGGTGTACCAATCACGGTTTTCATCACTATCGGAAAATACTGACGTTTAGTTACTAGTTTGAGATTGTTTATATAAATGCTCAAAGACCTTAAATTTCACTTTAAGAAGCTTCCATAGCTCTCCAACGGATAGCGCCCCACTCGCATCACATTTCGTTTGGGCATTCACCTGAGTTGGTCGCATGATTTGTTCTCGGCCTGACAAAAATGTCTTATACCTTCGATGCTCCGCTCGCTTCCGGGAATAACAATTCGTGTACGCACCAAAAAAACGTGGGGGGGATAGGCATGGTTCGTGAGTGCAGGTATTGTCATCTTTTGGATGATCCGTGCGATATTCGTCTTTCTCAGTCTGATAATGAACAAAAGTCAATCTTTAAAATATGGAAGAAAACCGACTGCCTGTCTACTGCTTGGGAAAATTTTGAGTTCTGCTTTTTCTAGTTCTGTGAGTGGCCCAAGTGTTTGTACTCCTGTTTTCGCTACCCCCACCCCTGTCACACCGTTGAAAGTATTGGTTAATGTTGACACCAACCTTCACCAATGTCGGTTGCCACTCGCTAAATTGTGACTGAATGACAAACCCACAATGCTTAAATTGTCACATCTCGGGAACCATATTAGCTAGAAACAAGCAGTTGGCAGCATTGTGTGCAGAACTGCAAGGGCGCTCCAACCAAGTATGCAATACTTTCGCTAGCCACGAGTTGATTGAAGAGTTAGATTAATGCAAACAATATTTAAGCGTTCAGTTGCAGGACAACTATTAAGTATTTCTATATGGCAAGGAGGTAATGGACAATAGCGAGTGCATTTTAATGTCTACTGGCCAAATGGCGAGTGCCACACAATTCACATTCGTGAAGGTTGGTTGACACGAACTTCTTGGCACGTAGACTGCACGTGTTTCTCCAAGTTCCGTTTCAGCCCATCTCCTGTTCCTGAAATCTCGGTTGGGGGTGTAATTAGATCAGTACAGCCACGGGGACAGTTCCAGGCTTTGGTTGTATGCAATATTGTGAAGGATGAATTCACAGAACGTGATGCCGCTCAATCCAAGATGGCGGTTGGCAATGTGCCGTGTTGTTTGTCTATAGTGTCTGTGTTTTGTTAAACGATCATAGCTCGGGTTCTTTGCCCGTTCATCAGTTCGACCTCCCGTGTTTCAACTATTGCTTCCTGCAAGCCTATGGATGCCGCTGGTTACTCGTCTGCTTCGTCACACACCGTTGCTACACCACTTCGTCACGCTGCTGTTACCCGTCGCCACGTGGCTGCTTTCCCGCTTCAGCACACTGCCACTTCTCCCCTTCGCCATGTTAGGAGTTACCTATCTGTGGACTTTCTGTGACTTCATGACTCTTGTATTCCTCTCAGAGATGTTTCCCCCCTTCCCCCATGGACAACGTGTGTGTCGGTGTGAGGCCCTTATGATTACGATCCAGAGGATGGTTACCGTTCTGGTGATGAAGACATTTAAAGGGGAGGGCTTTATTCCGAGGATTTGCGAACTCCATTAATCAATATCTCCCTGGGACCTTCTATAAGGAACGACCAGCACCAGTGGTTAACACGTTCAACCCAACGCCGACAACCTTTGCCAATTCTGACGCTCTACGTTCCCCGTCTCACCATTTACCCCAGTACCAAGTGATGTTCCGTCATAATTTGGTTCTTGCGACCTTGACAAGAACGGAATGTGCTGAAATTTCGGTGGGATAATCTTTGCCAACACGGACAACCTTTGCCAATTCTGATGCTCTACGTGCCCTGTCTCACCACTTACCCCAGTACCAAGTGATGTTCCATCAAAGTTTGGTTCTTGCAGCATTGACAAGAACGGAATGTGCTGAAATTTCGGTCGGATGACCCGAAGAAACAATTTTTTCTTCACCGCGGCTGGTTCGGAGGCTCCCATGCATGCTCGATACCGCACTTTCCCTGAAGCTGAATTTCCTCACGCTCATGCTGCGATGGAAATGCTCTGTGTCGACCACGGCCCACTGTGCCTTCTTCGCTGACCCTGTGGAGTCGCGGGATGACTCCATTTTGAATGATTGTTTACATCTGATAATGCATGCTTTGTCGTTTCAGGAATGACTTCTTCAACTGGGGTTTTCGAGCTCTCATGAACATGGTTTTCAGGCGTCTGGATGAACTCAGCCTCGGGGATCGCTTTGGACATTGCGGGGAGGGTGCGTCTGCTACATATTCACTTGTCAGCAAACCTTTCAATGATTTACTGTTGGTTTTGACATCTGAATTGCATGACAAGGCTCCTGTTCCGTAACAAGCTGCGCAGGTTGTCCCTTCGGCAAAGTCCAAAGAATTCAAAGAGGTCCATTTCGTCAGTCATCCGGTAACTTCTTTCTCGTACCAAGTCGGTCAGGAGAAGGGGATGTGTTGATTTTCGTAGACCGTCACAAGGAGGTTCGGACCTCCCTTAGTAGCAGCAAAACGAACATATTGGATCAAATTGGGGTCATGGAGGTCACTCGTCAAGGCCAAGAGCGGGATCGCGGTTCTCTCTCCCTTGTTCCTGACTTTGTTGGTAGTATTCCTGCTCCCATTCACCGTCGACATCATGTCCCAGCTTGGAGGTCCATAATGACAGATGCCTACCTCCTTTCGATCATTACTCATGGCTACGTTCCCCTGTTCGTGTGTCTCCCCTCTCTTTCAGTGGGTCCACCACCTTGGCTTCAGAATCGACCACCCGATTAGATGCTGTAGGAAGAGGTTTTGAAGCTGTTGACAAGGGAGCAATATATCGGTGGCCCGAAGATTTTCCCCGGTTTCAACAGTGCGGCACAGGTTATCCCCAAGAAAAACGGCGGGACCCGAATGATATTTAACCTGAGGCACGTTAATACTTATTTTGCAATGGAACACTTCAAGACTGGGACGTTAACTTCCGTGATGGAGTCCCAGGTCCGATGGGAGTCGACTGGGAGGATACATGCCTGCATATTCCCCTGCATCCGTCTGTGTTTCACCTGTTCTGTTTCATCACTGGTAGCCTAACATACCACTTCGAGGTCATTCCCTTCGGTCTGACGACGACGACGACGCCCCACATGTTTACATCCATTCTCCACCCTGTAGTGGGGTTTCTTCCTATCCAGATGTAACTATCTTGGTGGCTGACTTGTCTGGAACGAGTGTGCCTCGCTCGTCGAACTCCGGTTTTGCCTTTCGGGAGCTTGACCTGGGAGTCAACCCTTCGAAATCTCACTTCCAGCTGGCTCAGTCATTTGTTTTCTGGGAGAGGAAATCGACATGGTCAACTTTCTGATCAGTTGCTCTTCGGAGAGTTTTGAATCTTCAGGTTGCCCTGGAGGTTTGCGTGTGCAGTCCTGTATCAACGGCCAGATGGATTCTTGTGAATCGCTCGTTCCGCTCAGGGTCGTGCGGATTCGACCGATGCATTAGTTCCGGAGGGATAAATGGCTTCCACAGGACTCGTGGGACGACCTGACCCCCCCCCCGCCAGAACCCCCGATAATCTCCATTGCGACTCTCTTCAATGGTGGCTTCGTCTGGCCACGTAACTGTGGAAGTTCTGGTTCACGATCCTAGCCCGAATGTTAACCTCTTCGTGGAAGCCTCGACGGTAGGTTGGAGAGCCCACATGGACGACCTGACTGCTTCTGGAATATGGTCAGCGGACGAGGCGACTGCACATTAACACACTGGACTCCGTACCATCTTCTAAACGGTTCGCACATGGTCCTCAACTGAATGGAAGGATGGTTGTAACACTACTGCTGTTGTGTACGTACATCAGGGAGGCGGGACTCACTCCCGAACTCTCAACCCTTTTCTCCATGTGCCTAGAGCTTTATGTGACATTGCAACCCAGACACGTCGCTGGGAAACTCAACGCGATGGCCGACAAGCTGTTCAAACGCAATTCTGACCACGGAATGGATGCTGTCCCTCAATTGAAAGGCGATCTTAGGGAGGTTGGGGAAAAAGAATTCAAGGACTTAAATTTTGTCTTCACAAAATCAAGCTATTTCAAGGGCTCCAAGCACCTTGTGTGTTCCTTATACTTTCTATCGTTTTGTGTAGCAAGTATTTATTTGGCTACAATTTTCCTTGTTACCCTTTCCAAACACGTACACATAACTGTTACCGCAACTCAAATCTAATAAGCACTCAACGGCAGCAGAAAATTAGAAGTAGTTTTTGAGGGGATTGTTAATCAGGAAGCTAGCTTCCAGATACTACTGAAAATCTCGTGTTAAACGCCCAGTTAATGCTAATTCCTGCCCCTTAAATTGCATGGTTAAAATTGTAAAATACTTTTGTTGACGCCCATCCCTTAAACGTCGTTGGGTTTCTGTGGCAAAATTAAAAACTTATTTTTACTGCCGACAAACATACATTGCCTAGTTGTCCTTATGTAGCAATTCCCTCCTTATGTGGGTTCCATAGCAAGAAGTTGGTTTCCCTGCCATGCACGTAGCTCCCAATTGCGCATGCGCGTAGGCCTCCATAAAAGCGTTTGAGGCTGACCTCATTTCATCTTTCTTCCTAGGGAGACCACCACGAATGGGTCGTCTTCTGCTCTCCCTTAAAACCTCTGTTGTGGATTTTGCTCTGGTTGTCGCCGGTCGACTTCCTTGTGTGTTTTCATATGCAGCCCATTTATGACAATGGACTGGTTGTCTTGGCTCAACCGGACTCCTCTTCAACCTTCCGGCGTCTGGTTTCTGTTCCGCCATCCTCCGGTCACCGAGACCTTGTTCCTGCGGTCGCCCTTCCGGACTACACCTCCAGGTCCCCTGAGAGACCGCCATTAGCTACAACTGTGCCTTCTTCAGCCTGAACACTGGCCCCTCGGCCGCCTCGTCTATCCCAGTCGGCAACCCTTCGGAGATTTGGACGACTCGTTTTCAAAGCCATTACTCCTTCACCAAGACCACCAAAATATTTTCGACGCTTGTGCATCTCTGCTGAGTTATTTGCATCATTTACTAGGTGCATCCTTCAGATGACAACGTATGGACCCTCTCCCACGTCAGTCGCCACTTCGGCCACCAGTCACCACCTCGACCCTTCCAGATCCTAGCGGTCGCTCCGGTCCTCTGCCGCACCCAGCAGCCACCTCTCTGCCTGCACCCTTTCCTCGCTTCCCACAGTCCGTCTCCATCAGTCCTACGATCACCGTTTCATCTTGGGACCCCTCCAGTTCGTCTATCAATTGCCGTCTTTCTGGTTCCTCTGTGGCTGTTCCTGCGCCCGTCGTTTCTTCTTCTCCTTCGGAACCTCAGTCTCTCGACTCCGTTTCCCCATGTCTTCTTTGTAAGGAGTTAGGCTTTGACGCATCCAGTTCTCCGACTGCCAGTTCATCCCATCAAGCCAGCCACTCCATCACTCTGAGTGAGGTAAACCGTCGTATCGAACATGCCTGGCATGATTTTGGTCCCCACACTCCTGCAACTGAACCGCCTCCTTCTGCCACTCGTTCGGCTAAACATGCTTTCACTAATGAATGGGTTGCTACGACATCAAGCGACAACAGCCTCAAGCGCTCCGTGTCGTCTTTTCACCACGGCACAAAAAGGCATCTTTCCTCATCGGCTCCCGCCACTGACGATCGTCATGCACTACTACCGTCCTTTCGTCTCATATTCCTTCAACTCATAAGAATGAAAAAAGCAATTTGGATTCTGCTTCTGTTCTGCAGCAACAGTTAAACCAATCTACTCCCGCCGATAAACAACCGGATCACCACATTCGTTTTCCTGACGACCCTGTTGCTGATGATGATCCTTCAACCATCCCACTAGCAGACCTTCTCAAGACAGTCGAAGACAGACACTGTACCTGACTGTTTTCTCTACAAACCATCTTAATCTTTGATGCTCTGGTAATAAACCGTGGTCTCACAACAGGCTTTGGTTTTGGTTTACGGGATCGTAACTCAAAGACACATTCCCTTGTTCAATTCACAACACTTTTGACCTGCTTTCTCCACAACGGAGGTGCCATCCTGGCGAAGGGTGAGCCATTAGAACTCGACAAGACCCACCGCCGTCAAAACCTGGAGGGGAATCGGGTTTCTTCAAGCCTTGTGGTGACGGAGCAACCAATAACATCCGAAATTTCAACACCCACACCCAATGTGAATTTCTCATCGCCGATGTCAAGCTGATTTTTGGACGGCCCTTTCTCTGCCAAAGAAAACTGAAATTCCGACGTGTGTGTTATTCGACAATGACAAATGCCTTCATCTTGGCCTGCATGCTGCCTCTAAGGCCAACATACTCAATAAAGCCGTGAATGGTTTAGGTGAAAAACTTGCGTCAAACCCAACGCCTCACCAAATCGGGCCCCTGTCCACCTCTCAATCGTTTCAGAAGGCAATCTTTGCAACATATCATTTGCTCAATTGGTTAAAGAGGGCACTATTCAACAACACTCTTCGTTTATGTGACATTTCTTTGAATACGGCCCCCAATTTAAATGACTCTACCAAGTATCAACTTCAAAACCAACCCAATTTTGAAACGGACACCCTTTTTCGGTGACCCCCATCTTGACGTGTCAAGGCAACTCAAGCCGACCAAACCTTGTGACGGAGCTCACCGCGCTATGCTGTATCTCGATGTAGACGCGGTCTCGTATCAGACGCTCGTGGTGAGGACACCTTAACACCACCGAAGAAAAAACCTGAGGGCAGTATTCTTCCACACCAGAAGAACAATCGTCTTTATAGCGATTTCACATTAAAAATGTAAAAATTGTACATTATTCCTTTAGGCATAAAGCCAAAACACTTTTCCAGCTTAGTTGTGTTGTAGATGTTGAAAACACACGATATTTTTTATTTGTAACAGGTGACGACTTTGATTATTTATGAAAAATGTCCGACGTTCAAACCAGTTTAAAACTAACCTAAACTGCGATATAGCCCTTTAAAACTAGCTGGAACATTTAATCTTTTGATTTGTGCACTTAATGCATTTTGGTAAACTTAACTTCTTGCCATGAACCCTACCGGAGCTCCAATGTTTGTTTGTATATTTTTACGGACCCAGTGTATATTTTTATGTCTATTTTTTATAGCATCTCCATCCAAACTCCGACCGTAGTGCAACGACGGTTTCCACAACTTCCTCGTACTCTTTAAGCTAGGGCCTTAGTGGGCCTCTTTCCCTTGATGCTATGGCTCCATGTTATCTACTCTGTACACTCTGTATCTTTATTGATGTATTCCAGTAATGCTATGTACTTTGATGTATGGTCCAGTCCCTGGGGATCAGTGGTCTGGATGGCTCTGGCCTTGCCTGCCCCTAGGGGTAGCTGCTAGCAGAGATGGATCATGGGATACCAGGATATAGTACAGGAAGTACCTTGCACCACCAGTGGCAGTTACTGACTGCAGCTCTAGGTACTTAAGGCCTTGCAGCCTCACTCTGGGAGCTAGTCCCTAACCAGCTAAGAACTCTTCCTGAAGTGTGCCACTCTGCTAGTAGCCCTGATCAGACCATCCTTGAACCATTGGACAACATCTCCTGAGGACAGACCGCGTGGCCCTGGAATAAACCCTGAATTTACCATCCTTCTGGCGTTCTTCCTTGTACCGGGCATAGCGGGGTTGCACAAGTGGTGCATCCATTTTTCACCTAGGAAAGGACCCATTTTCACCAAGAAGCCTTTTTGGAATGCCGGCAGCCATCTTGGGTGTTCCATTTTCACCTTCAGTGAGTAACCAAGAGACAACGTTTCCAAGTCGGCAATTCTCTTTGTCAATTCAGCCTCCGCAATTCCCGTCCAACCAAAACACTGCATTGAAATTCCCTTCCAACCAGAGCGCTCAGCTACCCTAGCCGTTCGCGCTGCCATACCGACTTCCGGTAGTGACAGCTCGGCCGATCTAGGTCAGTCTCTCCTCCTCCAGATGTCCGCCTCTTCTTCCCCGCACCTCCCCTCCGCAGCTATCCTCGGCGTCCGTGCCAACTTCCGGTAATGGGTATATAACCCCAGACTCGCTCGTTAGCACAGCTCAGGATTCTCAAAGCTAGAGGTCGCTACGCCGGTCGGGAGTGGAGATGCCGCGGTCCGATTGTTGCCATGCCGGGCAAAGGTAGTGGTTCGTATTTCAACTTAGTTTAACTTTAAAAGTATATTTTTTGGACTTGTACGTCAAAATTTATAGTTTAATTTTAAACTTAACCTTTTAGCTTTGAAGGTAAACTTACGTCAAGCCAAACAGCATTTCGGACGTTGGCGGCCGTAATTTAAGGGTTCACGGTCCCTTACTAAAAACCAGCTTTATTTCATCGTTTCATCGTTTCATCGTTTCAAGCAAAGGACGGTTTGATCTTCGTGGGGGTTCCAGTGATTAAACGCTCGGATCGACTTTATAGGTAGCTGCGGCTTCTGTAATTTAAGGAGTTGACTTATCAACAGCAACTCTAGGAGGTTTAATGCGTTGCTAAATCACGTTGAAACATAACTGTAAAACAGGTCTACTATTACTACACAGCCGAGGCTGTTCGTAATTTAGAGGGCTCTTTTGCGAAATCCCCTTGTGCCTAATCTATCTCACTGTTTCTATTTTGAAATTGTTTTTGTGAACATAGCGTTGTTCAAGTCTGAATTTAATGTAAATTCCCCATGTATTTTATAACCTAAACTAGGTGTAAAGTTACCAAATGTTTAATGTAAAGTGCGATATTTTCTTCATGTTTGTTTAAAATAAAAACCAGGAGTTTTTTTAACGTCCGTCGGTTTATTCGCTCGTTATTTGCTAGAAGTTAATAGGTAAGACAATTCTCTTCAAGTTTAACTTAGCTAGCCTAATTCCCACCTTGGTGGCAGCGTTACCCACTATTTATTCACTAGTCAGGTCTTAGATTAGGACTTCAATGCTCCATTCCCTACATCGGGACAGTAGCAGTTGTGCTGTTTAACCGAAAAAGTATTCGAAAGCAACACGGAGTGAAAGATAGTAAAATCCAGTTACACCAGGCAACCGGCTATGCTACAAGCACCTACCCCGTCGTAGCACCCGCCGTTACATCGACTAGCCTTGTTTACCATGCTTTGCTGTATCTCATGTAACCTTGTTATACTTGCTTTATATCAATTGGCCTTATCGATGCGTGAGCAAAAAACGGTGTAAGCCCGGGCGGGAAAGGAGTCAAGGCATGAAGTTGTAATTTTGGTGTGAAGATAAGGAATAAATCCTGAAAAACCAACTTGTGTGAGTCTTGGACATTGATGCTGGATTGTTCCCAGCATAACCTCAGCCTCAAAAGCCTGCCTTCAAGCAAAACGGGCCACAACAAAATTACGGAAATGGTGAAAACTGGACAAGACCTCGTCCATCGTCCAACAATGACTCTCTTTGTCCTGAAAGCAGTCAATCCTTTCATTCAACCATATCTTCACGTTCCTGCCCATTTAACAAAATGAACGCTCAATCCGACAGAAGCACTACTCCCGATAGAAAAAGCCACTATTCCTCTTCGGGAGGGAAGAGTTATTCGCGAAAGGACCAACGACGCCATACACCCATTCTGTTTTCCAGTGGGAGCACGCCTACGCCATTTTCTACTTGCTTGGAAGAACCTAACATCCAATCAACAAATCTCGATAATTCAAGACGGCTTTTGCCTGACATTCATCACCAAGCCACCGCTGGCTCAAACCCCTCTCTGGGAATTCACACCAAAAAGCTGCCCGAAACTATCACAGAAGGTTCAAGACCTGTTGACGAAAAACGCAATTCAAGAATGCCGCCATTCTGGCCCAGGGTTTTACAGTTCCATCTTCTTTCGACCAAAGAAGTCGGGAGGACACCGGCTAATCTTCAACCTTAAATCACTCAACCAATTCATGGGCAACGATCATTTCAAAATGAAAACACTGGATTTAATTCGTCTATTGCTGAAAAAAGATGACTGGACGATCTCCATCGACCTGGAAGATGACTACCTCCATGTACCCCTACATTCGTCTGTCCTCTTTCGTTTCATGTACGACAACAAGGTCTACGAATTGCAATGTCTTTCATTCGGCCTGAACGCGGCACCCAGAATCTTCACCCCGATTCTCCAACCAATTCTGCCAAAATTACATCAACACCAAATAGAAGCGAGCGCTTATTTGGACGATTGGCTATTAAACAACCAGGACCTGCAACAACTCCTCTCCAATCGAGACCAAACGATCAATCTTCCCAATCAACTTGGATTCGGTGTAAACCTACCAAAATCTTGTCTCTTTCCAGCCCAAAGGTTCATTTTTTTGGGAGTCATCAGTATTCATCGACAAATGAGGTACCCTGTCAAACTATGACCAAACATCAGCAAAAGGCCCCGATTTCCCTCTTCTCTGGTGGTCGAACACTCTAAACTCTGTCACAATATCGAACCTCCTACTCTTAACCGATGCATCACTGGAGGGCTGGGGAGCACACACAGCACATCACGAAATTTACGGACTTTGGTCTCAATAAGAAAAGACCACATCAACATTCTGGAACTGAGAGCAGTACTTTCAACACCTAATCAAGGGGAAATCGTACAAGTACAAGCAGACAACAAAACAGCAGTGGCTTACATCTGGAAAGAAGGAACGAGGTCTCACAAACTTCACGAAGTGACTTCGACAATGTTCAACCTCTGCATAAAACTCAACACAACCATTCTGCCACTCCACATCCCAGACAACAGGAATGTGATTGCAGACTCTATTTTTTGCCAAAAACCCCCAACAGGAGAATGGACTCTCAAGAAATCCATCTGCAAATATCTCTTCAACATTTGGGGCACTCCAATAATAGACCTATTCGCCACTAGGCACAATGCCGGACTTCCCCACTTAGTCAGTCTAGTCCCAGATGACCAAGCCACAGCAGTAGACGCACTGACACTTCCTTGGAGAAACATCTATGCGAATCTGTTTCCCCCATTCAAACTGTTTCCACAAGTTCTGGGAAAGATAATGCAATCCCCAGGCCTATTCCTACTGATCGCTCCAAATTGTCCAGCATTAGGATGGTTCCCTCAACTTCTAAGCCTCGTAGTCGACACTCCAAGAAGTCTTCCTCAACAACAAAAAGGAACTAAGTTCCATCCAAACACAAGCGCACTACATTGAAGAAATCACTGTAAACACACTTATTTTCACAAAGTCAAGATATCACTTCATATCTTCGCAAATTTTCTACGATCAGCAGCCCTAGAGATGTAAATTCATAGGCGATCGTCTTCTTCAGGCAGTCCACAATGACTCAAAATATCGTGCAACGACCGTTCGTCGTCTGCTAGGAACTTGAAACGTGAGAATGGCCTCCGGTATTTGTTGGGTTGGTTTCCCATTTTTTTTCTCAGCAAGACATTGAGTTCGCCACGCATTAGATAGCTAATTCCTGGGTTTAAGGGTCCCTGAATATTCATCAGCACAGCCTTCTCTGTTGTGGTGTTGAATAGCCAAGAATTCAAGGGTTCTCAGATGAATATCACTTCTAAAGTTGGAGATTAGAAGCGTTTTTGTTCCTTCCCAGTTATCTTGTGTTGTATCTCCATGTGGTGGACTGCAATGCTGTTCGTTAGTACTTTATTCTTAGTATCGGCCATGAGTTTTCTTGTTTCACCCACATAGACAGCACCGCAGTCACCACACGGGACGCGGTACACTCTTTCGTTAGTATTTTGAACACTCTTCAGGATCATTTCATCAGCTACTTGCTCTTCAATTTTATTTTTTCCATTGTTTCTCCAGGAGTTCCTTAAGGCCCATACTGTTTTTGACGTAGGAGTTAAACCCATTTATCTTTAGCAGTCTTTGTACCTCATCAGTACTACCTTGAATGTAGGTTAGGGCAATTCTTGGTCTCTGTTCCTCAATCCCTGTGCCTTCCTCACTCACTTCTATTTTGGCCCTGTGTTTTTCTTTTTTTCTTTTTCTCCCTTCCAGGGACCCTCAAACCCTGGAATTATCTATCTAATGCGTGGCGAACTCATTGTGTTGCTGAGAAGAAAATGGGAAACCAACCCAACAAATACTTGAGGCCACGCTCACGCTTCAAGTTCTTGGCAGACGACGAACAGTCGTCGCTTGGTGATGAGTCAATATGGATTGCCTGAAGAAGACGATCACCTGTGAATTTACGTCTCCAGGGCTGTTGATCGTCGAAAATTAAAGTGATATCTTGACTTTGTGAAAATAAGCGTGTTTACAGTGATTTCTTCAACGTAAGATGAATTTTTATAGTAAGCGGAGTGATGCTTTCAGCGCACTACAACTTCACAGATGGCTACTATCGTCAAACTCTTCAAAAAGACAGGAATTCGTGAAGAACAAGCAATTTGCATCGCTAGCAAGGTCATCAGAACCTCAACAAACAAAATTTATGACAGCCTCTGGTCAAAATGGTTTCACTGGTGTGACCGAGGGAAAGTCAATCCAATCAATCCCCCTCTAAATGACCTTCTGAAATTCCTCAACGACCTCTTCAGGGACAGATTAAAAGGCTCCACAATACTTGTTTAACGCTCAGTTTTAAACTCTGTTTTCAAGGCATCTGGCAATACTGATCTTCTCGACGACTACCAAATCTCCTCTCTTATAAAGTCCTTTGAAATGGAACGTCTGGCAACCGGACGCATCTTTCCTGATTGGGACCTATCAATTGTCCTCCAATCACTAATGAAACCCTCTTATTAACTTATGCATAACTGCTCACTTCACCTTCTCACCCGCAAAACAGTTTTCTTGGTAACTTTGGCAGCAAGCCTCTGATGCAGCGAAATTGAAACATTATCAACCGATCCAGCCTACTGTGTCTTCGCTCTACATAACTCCTATGTAACCATGACACCAAGAGCAGACTACAGAGCAAAAACCATGCGGACCTTCAAAACCCATTGTCATCCCAGCCTTGATTGAGCTAATCAGTGATGAACCAGAATGTCTATGTCCAGTACAAGCATTACGGTTTTACACAGCAAGAACCGAAAACAATGAACTCCGTAAAGGCAGAAACCAATTATTTCTACCCGTCGAGAATAACTTAGGTGAAACTTTGGCAGCAACTATCGCACAATGGATTAGAAAAACCATCCCGATCAAAACATAAATTGCTGCGACAGTGGCATTAAAGTGTTGGCACATGAGTTACGGGCAATCTCCACAACATGGCGAAGCACTTCCGTCTTTACTTCACACTACCTCAGAGAGATGACGAAGCAAGCCAGTGGATTACATCGTTGCAGCCAGATGTGTTGTCAACC
>JAHWFP010004346.1:22977-54451 GCA_023313725.1 Lithobius niger
AGGCACCCGCTCTGACGGGAGGTCTCGGCCTACTGTCTGGCTTTCCCCCACCCCCCCTCCCCCCCCCCGTTAAGCATTCAGAAACCGAAGCAGGTCTACCATCAAGACGGAAGCAAGACCCTCATCTCTAAACAGTCCTTTTCAGGGCCACCGAGCCTTGCCAAAACAGAATCTGCCATCACTGTTTATTGTTTTCTGAATTAAGTGCGAAGTTTGTGAAAGTTTTTGGGGGAAAGCCTGCTCGTAATCCTAGGGCTCCCGTCAGAGCGGGTGCCTGCTACCGTGCTTTGATGAGATCTGGGTTTGTTAATGCAAAATTGACAGGTTATGTACGTTTTCTTGACCGGCATTAAGAAACTCAATTTTGTCGGCACCTCTGCTTGGGCCGGCTGAGAATTGTTTCTTTTGCGTACATAACCAAACCCGCCCTTCCTCCCCTCTTGAGTCACAGCCTGACGTATTGAGAGGAAAACGAATGACCTGCCGATCGCGCTTTTATAGAGGAGGACCTCACCCCACATATGCCAGGTAGGGTTACCGAGCTTGCGGCTACAAGCGACTTAAAAACCTCCAGAGAAACCCAGCATTGCGAGGATCGAATGCAAAATTAACAGGTTCTGTATGTTTTCCTTAGGCAAAAAGAAACAATTTTCAGCTGGCCCGGACAGAAAAGTCGGCAAAATTAAATTTCTTGTTTGTCAAAACATATTAACCTGATAATTTTGCATTACATTGTCCTCAATGGAATGTCTTCCTGGATGTTTTTCGGTTGTGTGTAGCCGCTTGCTTGCATGTCCCTACTGCACCTGCAAGACTCCGCCTGCAAGACGCAGTCCTCTATATAAGTGGGAACATGGCTAGTTCCGGCATTCATTTTCCTCCAGAGGTTCCTACGTGTCACCTTGTCTCCACGTCTCTTGCCTTTCGCAGGGATTTGAATTCCTTTCGCTACCTTCACGATGGCCTCTGCCGAAGACGACCCGGCGCATGACGTCCTTTCACCTATTGCTCTGGCTTCGGATGCTGTGCTCCTACCTGCTCCCCCGCCGCCCGTCCGCAACGACCGCTGGGCGACTGGCTTGGACGGGGATGCCTATGTCGCCAACGACGATGCTGATTCCTCGCCTCAAGACAGCCAACGCATGCCGCCTCTGCCCGACCTTTCGGCCTTAGAAGAAGACTTACGGCAAGCCAAAGCGCTCTTCTGCGAAGCAAAACAAAAACCCCGTGAAGCCTCTTCCATCCAAAACGGCCTTTCGGCCAGTAATTCACCCCTTGACCTTTCATCAAAGTCTTCTCGCAGGATCACAGTGTGACTCACAGCGAAGCGCACAATTTTGTGGACTCGGTCTTTCGTCAATACGCAAGATGACTCCAAAGCCTCCGCCATCTTGTTCTTCCTCCACGCGCTGGGCCGACACGCAAGAATGGGTTGCATCGACCATCAGCCACGACAGCCGCAAGCGCCATTCACCCGTCCCTTCACATGCGGCCAAGAAGCACAGGCACTCCATCCCTTCGGCCGTTAACGACGCGCCGCCTACCATCATGGCGCATAACGTGCCGCCCGCCGCTAAGCACATCCAATTTACGTTCTAACTGCCAAGTCAAGTATCAAGGCTGATTTTCTCATCTTGTGCAGATTCTCACAATTTTCATCTGAGCCAATTTGTCTGGACAGGTTGATTCGACTGCAGCAGTCAACCTGGACGCTCGTCTCATGCGTGACTCAACCACGTTTTTCGTGAAGAATCAAGACAGCCCCTGTTCTTCGCCGCTCGTCTCGAGTGAAAATCAAGTCATCAGTTGCTGCCCACACTGCTGCTCGTCTCCTTCGTGGCAAAAAACCCACGTTTTGAGTGAAGAATCAAGACGGAAGTCGTCTACATCTCTTGCTGTTTGGTCCGACCGTGGCTGACCCCACGTTTCGAACGGAAATCAAGTCAACAGTTGCTGTCCACACTGAGGCCCGCCTCATTCGTGCTTAAAACCCACGTTTGAGGAAAGAATCAAGCCAGAAGGCATCTAAATCGCTTGCTGCTCGTCTCGCCCGTGGGTGACTCCACATCTCGAGTGAAAATCAAGAAAACAGTTGCTGCTCACATCGATGACTGTTTCATTCGTGGCTAAAACCCACGTTTTGAGGAAAAAACCAAGTTAGAAGCCATCTGCATCACTTACTGCTTGTCTCGTCCGTGGGTGACCCCACGTCTCGAGTGAAAAGAAAAAGGACAACAGTAGCTGCTCACATTGTTATTCGTCTCATCCGTGGTTAAACCCACGTTTTGAGGGAAGAATCAAGTCTGAAGCATCACTTGGTGCTTGTCTTGTCCATAAGTTGACCCTACGTCTCAAGTAAAAAGGAAAAGGGCAACAGTTGCTGCTCACATTGTTGCTCGTCTCATTCGTGGCTAAAGCCCACGTTTTGAGGGAAGATTCAAGTCTGAAGCCATCTGCATCACCTGCTGCTTGTCTCGACTGTGGCTAACCCAACATCTCGAGTGGAAGTCAAGACAACTACTGCAATCCACACCAAGACTCGTCTCATTCAGAGCTAAATCCTATGTTGGAGTGAAGAGACAAGATGGTAGCCGTTCGACCTCCAGCTGCTTGCCTCGACTGTGGCTGGAGTCAAGTCTCGAGGAAAATCAAGACAGCAATGACCGTCAACACTGATGTTCGTATCTTCCATGGCTAAAGTTCAACTCCTGTCAACTATAACTTTAAAGCCTCAACGAAGCTGCTAGAGGTTTGAGACTCGAATTGCCGCCCCAGTGTCCCAACCGCGCATGCGCATACTCGTCTCTCCCTACAAGAATGGTGGATACGAAAGCCCGCCATCTCTTTGTCTCAAACCACCGCTATTGCCGGCTGCTCGTTCTGCGGGTTCTGCGCCCTTCGTTTGAGAACATCGAGGCCTCCTTCACGTCAACTCACAAGACCGCTCCCCCACCGCCTCGGCCAGAGCCTTCCGCCCTTCGGCTTTCATCTGCCCTTCGACCAGTCCTTGGTGTCTCCCATCTCCTCGAGCCTTCGGCTTCCGGAGACCTTCGGTTCTTCCCTTCGCACGGGAAATCGGCCGCATCACCAACTTCTATCGGCAGTCAACACCTTGGCTCCCCTTCTGCTGACCCCGAATTCTATTGATTTTCGTCACTAAATCTTGCCGCTGCTCGTCCCTTTGGGCCTTCATCTCCTTCGCAGCCGATCTTCCTTTCATCCCTAGTGACTAAAACATTGTGGCTCCCGTTCCTTTTGCACGTTGGAACGGTTCATCAAAGATGGCCGCCGCCAAAAGCTCTGCTTCCATGGCTGCTCACTCTCATGCTCCGACTCGTGCCTTCGTTGTCGGCGACCGGTGGGTCTCTGCACTCGACCTTGCTGCTGATGTCCGTGCCCCTTCGGCCTTCCAAGACGAGTCCCCGTTCCAACCTGGTCAACGGACCCCTCCCGCTCCCGACCTTTCGACCCTTTCGGAAGATTTCCGCTACGCAAGACACTCTTACGGGCCAGCAAAGAAGAACTACCAGCTAGCCGTCACCGGTTCCGACCATTCTGCCTGGACCCGCCCGCTGCCGTCTCGCCTCCGGCCTTTAGCCCAACAGCCTCTTCAATCCCAACGTTGATAATCGAAACTAGTCAATGGCCTTCGCTTTTCCCTGGTTCCTGGCCGAGAAACTCCACACCTTCCTTTCACGCCTCCCGACATCTCTTTACCCGGATCCAGGGGCCCCTTCACTTCTCTTTCGCCTTTCGGCTTTAGTAATTTCCTCAACCTCAAGAACGACAGCCATCAATGTTTCAACCTGCTTTCGCATTGAAGCCCTCTGATTGGCTGTACGTCAAACCAATCAGAAACCAAAGAAATGAAAGCCAACACGGATCCCTTTCACCTGTGGAACACGCCAGTGTCTCCACCGGTCTCTCCCGTCTCTTCTCTCACCATGATGCCGACATCGAGCCATTTGACTCCTCAGCTACCTTCGGAGCTTCCGTAAACATTGTTCTCTTCCCTTCCATCTCATCTCGTCCCTACTTCAACTCCACCTCGTGTAAACACAAATACTGTTGATTCGACTTCTTGTCTCATTCGTGGTATAAACCCACGTTTGAATACTCAACACAATGCTCGATTCAATGCCCCCTTCAGGGAAACTACCGATTCCGGCTCCAATCTGACTTGAACTAAAGCAACCAGCAACAAAACTGCTCTTCCCCAAGGAAGACTTGTCCACGACCCTGAACTCCTTATAGTCACGACCCACACGAATCATTGCAAGCCTAACCCAAGGAAGGTGCCCCTCACGAAACACAAAGAGCCACTCGACGAAAACAACGAATCACCAAGCTGAACAGAATCCCGTAAACTTCCTGCCCGTTCCATCATCATAGGGAACTAACCGGAAGTCAAGGAGGCCCGATCTGTGCACTACACTTCCACTTGGCACAGTCTCACCACATCGACGTTCGAAAAGGAAGAAAACTACTCTTCTCACCCACCAACTCACAATTCGGGGAAAACCTCCACGCAATGGTATCCCGCTGGATTAAAAAGTCAATCGAAGTAGCCTACGTCGAACATAGCACGTACAAGTTCACAAACCTAACGATACTCGAAGTCTGCGCAATCTCCACATTGTGGGCCCACCACAGCGCCAGCCGAAGTATTCCCAAGAGCAGCATCCTGACGACAACCAACAACTCTGACTCCCCACTTCCTTGGGGACATGTCAAGTAAAAGGAAAAGACCACGCCAGCTGGGTTCACATGTCACAGCCGGAACTGCGGTCAAACCCCCTTAAGCACTTAAACGAAGTAGAAGCAAGCCATCCATGAAGGCAGCTAACCAAACACTGATGGAAGCAAGAACACCGGTCCCTTCACGACCACCATTCCAAAGCAAGAAATTTTCTGGGGGAACGCCTGCTTGCATCCAGGGGCGCCCCGTCAGATCGGTGCCCACCACCACGTTTGACGAGGTCAGCTGATAATGCAAAATTTGGCAAATTTGGCAAACAAGAAAGAACATTTAGCCGGCACTCAGCTCGGCCGGCTAAAAATGGTTTCTCTTTCGCCTAAAACATACTTGACCAAGGACCCGCCCTGCCTCCCCTCTTGAGTCACCGCCTGACAGATTGAGAGGAAAATGAATGCCGGAACTAGCCACGTTCCCGTTTATATAGAGGAGGACTGCGTCTCGCAGACGCAGTAGGGACATTCAAGCAGGCAGCTACACACAACCGAAAAACCTCCAGGGAGACATTCCAGTGAGGACAATGTAATGCAAAATTATCAGGTTAAGTATGTTTTAGGCAAAAACGAAACCATTTTTAGCCAGCCGGGCTGAGGGCCGGCAATATATTCTTTTTCTACAGCAAAAGTTTCATACATTTAACAAACTCTACTTTAATCCAACTTGATTCATGGGTACGTTTGTAATCATGGAAAAGTCACCAATATTAGGCCTATGCGACAGTTCATTGACGCGCATGCTCTGGATTTTCGTCTAACGAAAACGCAATGCCTTTATTCTTATTTAGTTTATTAGAATGTTAAAAAAATCCAACCATTATACTTTGAATAAACGTGTCTAGTTGATTAGATCGTCCTCATTCCAATATCTTGCAATTGCCTTCAAATCAGACAACGCGATTCACGACATGGAAATGTGTGTTGAGGCAATTTTTCTTTTCTGGCTGGATTACTCAGGCGTGGATTACTATCTCCAGGAAGAACAGAAAACGACATCATTTTGACAATTTCCGACTGCACATGCACTCCCCAGTCGTGTATTCGCTTTTGAAGATTGGTGATGGTTAGGAATTAATTTTAACTTTGAATTGTGTTGAATTTTGGAGAGACCATACAATAACATCAATTTATGAATAAATTTTCCATGTATCCAGATCATGTACGCGAGTGACTGCATTAGGGCAGACTTTTCCGTGATAGAAACTCCCTCTCTGGACACAAGTACCGTAAATCGTGAATTAAACTCCCATGGGCTTATGCAGTTAATTTGGCAAAAATAGGGAGGTGGGCTTTAAATCAATCATTATCAATTTTCTAACCTTTCTGGACATCTATTACAGAAAATTCGAAGCTTTTGAACGATCCCTGGAAGACCAATTTTTACATCCTTTTAATTGCTGTGAAGAAGGGAGGAGGCTTAGGTGAGAGATGCCCAGGCCTTGTGCAGGTGCTAGGAAGAGTCCACTATTACTACAGGGAGGGAAAAGAGGCCAGTAAAGCAGTACCACTCATATAACTTTTACGTAATTTTTCGTGGAAAAACGACAATTTGGGGCTTTAACTCCACTATTTCATGATTTTGACTTTACAACATTTTAGGGGCTGAGCTTTAGCTTCGACTGGGCTTTTAATACACGATTTACCATAGTTTAAAAAAAAGATAATACTTGTTTCTATGTGCCATGAAAATTCCCATTAACTGATTTTTAATATTCTCCTTCTGCCTTTGCTGTGCGGATCCATCCGGTGCCGCTACCCTCTGCATATGCGCAGCCTCCGCTATATAGACTCCGACGTCAGTCGATGCTTCTTCTTTCCTTCTCTACGCTTCGATCATTTCGGTGATGGATATTGCTGCGCGTACTTCTCGAAATCTTCAGTCGCCCTATGCCTCGTGCCAAGGGTACTCCTCCGGGACCCTCTTCCACGGATGGGTATCCCTTCACGTCCGGCGATCGGCATTCCTGACTACCCACCTCTGCCGGAATTTTCTAATCTTGCCGTATCTTGCCCACGGTCGCCCCGATTTGGTTCCTTGTCACCTATGGTCGGTCCCTCTTATCGGCCCGTCTCAATTCAGTCTTCCCCATTGTCAACATCTCCACTACTTCATCGATCCCCTGTGGCCAGTCTTGGATGGTCCCGAACTTTGAATCTCTACAAGAAGACCTTTTTCTTCTAAGGAGGTCTATGCCCGTCTTAAACTCCCAAGTCAAAACGCACCGCGCTAAACATAAGCGCACGCTGCATCCGGTCGATGGTCCTATCGACCTGTCCTCGCGATCAACTCGCCGGTGAACTACTTCGCAATCTCTACCGGTCAAGGCTAATAGCGAACTGCTTTAAAGAAAGAAAGTTCACGAACACTCTTGTGCTACGGATCATGTGCTACGTTCCTTCAGCCGCAAGCGACCAGCTTCTCCAGTCATTCCCGCTCCCAGTAGCTTTACGGACGACTGGGTAGCTTCAACGACTAAGAAAATTTGTTGTCATCAGCGACCACGGCATGCCCTTCTCAACAACAAGACCTACCTGCTTCACAAGTGGTCCCTCGGCCGCCTTGACCACGGCTCCCGGTCGACACCGATGCATCCGATTCAGTCCATGACGACCCATTGCTTCCTTTCGTTGATACCTCATCACGACATGCTCATTTCGACCACCTGGTCGACCTGGACCCCACAGAGATTCCCTTGCGACCTGCTAAAGGCGGTCGAAGACATTATTCCAGACTGCTTCGTATACAAACCAACGCCTAAGGCAACCGAGCGTTGTAAGAACCGTGGTGTCTCTATTGGCCTCGGGTTTGGACTTTGTGACCAACTTCCTCGACAAAATCCGGTCCTTGGTCAATCTACTACTCTGCTTACCACCCTACTCTCTGCAGGCGGTGTTCTGTTGGGTAATGGTGCACCACTAGAGCTGGACAAGGACCCGCCATCGCCTCTTCCCGGTCGCGAATCTTTCTTCTTCTGTCCTACAAGGGATGTTGCAGCTAACCCACGGAACTTCGAAACCTATCCTCAGTCGGAATTTCTCACCACAGATGTTCAGATGGACTTAGGTACCTCTTTGTAATTGCCATGCCGGGTCGCTTCCCACTTCTGTCATACGGGACAACGACCGTCTCCTGCAACTCGGTCTCCAGGCGGCCTCTCAGGTAGACATCCTCAACACGGCCGCCAACACCTTGTGTGAGAAGCTTTCTATGGACCCTTCTCTGGACGAAACCAGGTATCTGTCTTCTCTCATTAGCCAGGTAATCCGTAAGCCATGTTTCGCCACTTTCCACTCTGTGAACTGGTTCACCTGAGCGCTCTTCAATTCTATGCTTTTGCTTCGGGAGGATGTCCTTAACACGGCCCCCAACATCAACGATTCCACCAGGCATGTCCTTCGGAATCAACCGCTTCATGAATCCGATACCCTCTTCGGGGTCTAATTCCCAAGCTGGCCCCTCGCTTGGACATAACGTGGAAGCCGAAACCATCTACAGCTAAAGTTTCCTGTCGACAGCAACCGATGGGGTCCCTGGCTCCGACTGAGTCCAAAGACGACTGGGTGACACCACCGCATCGCGCAAAACCTAGTCCTCCCTCTCCACCTCAACGTGCTCGGTCGCCCTTTCCGAACAAGAGACAGGGGCGCGGACGTGGTCGCCCCTATGGCCGCACTCAACATCCGATTACCGTGGTCACCATTTTTCCCCTGGTGCAATCGCGGTCTTCCCGTTGACAATTACTCCTTGTCGGTAGGAGGCCACCTTCGGTTCTTCCTTCCTGCTTAGCAAGAGCTCACAAACGACCAGTCGGTCCTTTCCATTGTGGTTCACGGCTTCCTTCCGTCCTTTCTCCGGTCGCCGCCTTTATGGTTCTTTCCTTGGACCAAGGTAAGCTGAAATCTCGGCCATGAGAAAATCAGTTGGCGTTGTCGCCTCAGTCCAAGGAGGGGACCGTAAAGGCGGTGACCGGAGACAGGATGGAAGGAAGCCGTGAGCCACAATGCAAAGGACCGACTGGTCTTTGTAAGTTCATGCCAAGCAGGAAGGCAGAACCGAAGGCGGCCCAATCCGGAGCAGCTAGGATTTTACATCTGTATTGTTCTCTGCCCCAAAAGACTGGCGATCTCCGGCTTATCTTCAATTTTCGACCATTAAAACAGTTCATCAAGAATCCTCATTTCCAGATGGCGACCGTCAAGACCATACAACACGGCGACTGGACGGTCTCCATAGATCTTGCGGACGCATACCTTCATATCCCGCTTCACATCTCCGTTCGACACTTATTTCGCTTTCTTTACGATGGTACGGTATACAAGTTTCTCTGCCTACGCTTTGGGCGTGTTCACGCTGGTCCTAAAGGCAGTCCTCGCTTTTCTTGCCTATTTAGACAACTGGATCCTTCCTCATCAGGACAGAAGCAAGTTGATCTCCGACCAAGACTTTACCCTAAGACTTCTGCATCGCTTAGGTTTCAGAGTCAACCTTCCAAACTCGCATCTGACCCCGTCACAGTCTTTTGTTTATCTCGGAGTTCATTTCGACCTGGCTCGAGCTGCAGTCATGCCCTCCCCCGACACAAACTCCGGGTCTTCCTTCAGTCACCAAACTACACTCTGGTCGATCTCAACTCCCTCATCGGTTCCCTAGATTCGGTTGTGGTGCTGGTCCCTTACGGCAGATGAATGGTTCGGCCCTTACACCATTTCTCCATCAACGAGTGGTCTACCCTGCGGGCCGATTCAAACCTCGCCGAGAGGCACTTGCTACAGCAGACTTTCCCTTCTCCACCCAACTGTCGTGGATGGACGTTCATTACATCACAATGACGGTCCCTCTACACGAGCCCCCGCCAGACATTCATCTCTTCTCCGACGCCTCCCTTCAAGGATGGGGCGTTAACATTGGGGACCATGTGGTGTCCAGGACTTGGCTACCGTCCCTGATTTTTCTAGGTTTTCCAGACCAGTATTGAGTTTTCCCTGATGTTTTTTTGGTCGAAAAAAGATGCAGGAGGACAAGAAATTTTTTTTGCATTTCACTCAACTCGTAATAACTAAAACGTATCACTTTCTTAAATCAAAATTAGCACTGCCGTAACTGGGACTGGTAAAGAATCGAAATGCAGTGAACAAAACTAGAAACGCACAATACACGTAACGACCCATATTACTTAGGACTAAGGAGTATTTGCTTGATCAGAAATGAAACAAAAAGAACATCGTCAAATAACCTATGTGTAACGTTAAAGAGTGCATAGCACATGTTGTTGGATTGAGCAGACATTTTATTACTGGCTCTACGTACGCCACCTGGTGGATGGTCGCACAACTACAACAATACTATGGTGCTGGTCCTAGTGACCATGCCATGTCACATCTTTCCTCTTAGGAAACGGGAAAAAGAGAAGAAGAAAAAAAAACAAAAAAAACTGGGGTTACCGATCTAACCGACTTGGGGGTTTTACAGTCCGGCCACACCGTGTTGTCACTAGCTGCGAAGCTTCAGTGCTGACTTCCTGGTGTGGCTCGTGGTTGGCCATTTCTTGAATGCAGGTTGGATGCAGTACACGTGGTGGAGTCAGTCTGGGCTGGGAGCACCTGGACTGGTAGTGGTTACCTTGTTGGGCTGCTTAGTTGCTCTCCTGGGATAGTGGCAATAGTTGGGCGCAGATGATGAGAGTTTCGGCGGTATTGTCGACCATCTGGAGTGAGAACGAGATAAGAACGAGGTACCTCTAATGATTGGATAAGCGTGGCCGCTTCCCATTTGCGATGGCTTTACTGGAGGCATACAGGGGAGCCCACCGCGAGTTTTGGATTTCTCCCCATGCTACGATTTGCGTAGAGTTGCTGCTTGTCTCTGGCATCTTGCATCTTGCTGCTTGTCTCTGGCACGTTGGACTCCACTCTAGGCTGAAGCTCTGCTTTGGTGATTGAAGGTTGGTGCATGTGCGTCGGCTAAATAATCGCTGTGCTGGTGACCCTAGCTCATTACTGCGAGGAGTGCAGCGCAGGTTGAGTAGTGCAAGATACAAATCGGTATTATCCTGTGTGCATTTCCGATTTCGCCGTCTGTACGTTTTTCTCTGCCAGGCCATTGAAACGTGGAAAATGAGGGCTGGATGTTTCGTGTCGGAAGTTCCACTCGGTGGCAAATGTTCTGAATGCCAGCGACGAGTATTGTGGTACGTTATCACTTTCTACCACCAACGAGATGCCATGAACGGAGAACCACTTTTTTAGTTCCCTGATGACATTTTCAGATGTGGGTTCAGCGAGTTCCACAAAGTCAAAGAAGCCAGAATAGCTACCTATGATAAGTAAATAATTCCGTCTGCCAAACTCAAACAAATCTGTGGCTACTATCTGCCAAGGATAATCTGGAACGGTTCGCATCAAGACTGGTTCTTTGTTGTTGCTTTGCTGCGTTTGTTAGCAGACGGCGCACTGCTGTACATAGTTTTCTATTGCTTGTGTTAGGCCAATTCAATAGACCGCATCCTTTGCACGGCGAATTGAACTCTGTATACCTAGGTGACCAGTGTGAATGGCTTCCAGAAACTTGGGGTGGAGAGCTCGTGGTATAATGGGCTTTGTGTTTTTGAACACAATTTCATCATATACAGAAAGTTCATCCCCAAATGTCCAATACTGGCAAAGCGAGTTTCCTCCTATATGTGCGCCACCTGGTAGATGGTCGCACAACTACAACAATACTAAGGTGCTGACCATGCCTTGTCACACTATGCGTACGCCTGAAAACGACCCTGTTGCCTCTTCATATTCCCTTTCCCGCTGGTGGGCGAGTGGGTCCTCAAAACATCCATCCGTACGTGTCTCTTCCAACTATGGGGGTGACCGTTTCTTGACCTCTTCGCCACGAGGCTCAATGCCAGACTTCCTTGTGGATGCCTTGACCTTGAACTGGAGCCACCTCTTTGGTTACCTGTTCATGCCACACAAACTGCTTCCCCTGGTCCTGAGCAAGATCGCTCGGTCCCCGAGCCTTTTCATCCTCAATGCGCCCAACTGGCCGTCGGCCGCTTGGTTTGCAGTCCTCCTCAGCCTCATAGTAGACTCGCCTCGCTGTCTCCCGGACGTACCGGACCTATTGTCCCAACAGAGGGGGACCGTCCTCCACCGCCGCCCCCGGTCACTCCAGTTACATACTTGGTTGCTATCACCCGACTACTCGAAGCCTCCAGAACAGGACCCTCGCATTGCCTCCAAGACCGTTCGATCGTCTACTAACAAGATCTATGACAGCCGCTGTTGACGCTGGCTTCGTTGGTGTACCCTACGACAGGTCACTCCTGTCAGTCCCTCTTTAGCACAATTATTGCGCTTCCTCAACGATTCTTTTCGACGAGGGCCTTCATGGATCCACTATCTTTGTCTACTGCTCAGCCTTAAATAATCATACGTGTGGCTTGCTGTTCAGCCCTCCTGGATGATTTCCGCTCTCGTCAAGTACTTCGAGCTAGAGCGACCGGTGGTTCGCCGGATTTTTCCAGACTGGGACTTATCTACAGTCCTTACTTGTGGCACTTTACGAACCCCTGTCGCCGCAGCCATCTGACCCGTAAGACTGTCTTCCTGGTCGCCCTAGCTGCATGCCTTCGATGTAATGAAGTACATGCCCTCTCAGCGACTGCTGCGGATTGTTTTTTCCATCAGGATTGTTCCGGAGTCACCTTGACTCCTCGATCGTCCTTCCGAACCAAGTCCCAAAAGTCCTACGAACGTACAAACCCCGTTAGCATACCAGCCCTCACTACCATTATTGGTGACGAACCCGAGGGGGCTCTTTGCCTAGTTTGAGCCATCCGTTTTTACCTGAAGAAATCCAAGCCTTTGCGTCGAGGTCGCTCTCAGCTTTCTTCCTTTCGCCTCGGCGACCGGCAAAACAACCGCACGCATGGTCGCCACCTGGATAAAGACTGATTCTGGACGCCTGCAAGGCGCTCAATATAGACTGCGCCCACCAAGGTATCAGATTCACCGCCCATGAGCTTCGGGCTATTTTGACTTCCTGTGCCCACCACAGTAACTTCAAATAACGATGGTACGGATACTTTACTTACGTTTTTGTTCATTTTCACATACTTTTGTAACGCAGCACTAAAAGTGTTTCAGTTTCTTCAAACTAGCAAATTTTGAATGCTTATACTGTACTTCATCAGGCTTGTGCAATAAAACGCACACGCAGCCACTGTCCACAACGAACGTAACGATTCAAATTCTCCCCCCTCCCCATTTTTCATTGTATCAACTTTCCAGGTTGCTGGGGAAAAAAAACATGACAGTAACGTCCCCATCACCGATATCATGGAGTCCGCTTCATGGAGAAGCCCTACTGTGTTTACATCTCGTTACCTATGAGATATGTCGGCCCACGCTGATGGACTGTACGGCATCGGTCGCCGCAAAGCGTGTACTCTAACCCCCATAAGCAACACGGTCTCCATCCACCGACCATTCGCGAAGACTTGTCTTTCTGGGGCGCGCTACCCTAGGGGGCTGCGTTGAGTGGTGCCCGCCGCCTTCGACGAGGTCTGTGGAATGCTAAAAATCAGGTAATGATATTTTCATGGCACGTAGAAAGTCCAAAATACCAGGTACGGCTGGTTGATTTTGGTTTCTAGTGCCTTTAAGAAAATATACATTACCTTTCTCCTCCCCTCCGTGTCGCCACTGGGGCACTTGGAGAACGTGTCGCCACTGGGGCACTTGGAGAATCAAAAGATGAAGCATCGACTGACGTCGGAGTTTATATAGCGGAAGCTACACACGCGCAGAGGGTAGCGGCGCCGGACGGATCAAGAACTTAAATCTCTAGATTGCACAGCAAAAGCGGAAGAAGAATGCTAAAAATCAGGTAATGTATATTTTCATGAAGGCAATAGAAATCAAATCAAGTAGCCTGGTATTTTGGACTTTTAACTCCCCAACCCCATTTTAGACATTAATTTTACAAGCCCATGGGCATTTCATTAATACACGACATATGGTATGAGAAAAGTAGATCGCCGACCCTGTCCACTTTAAAATTTCCACTGCAAACCACCTGGTCGGTACAAAAACATTTCACACTTCAATATCTTGCGAATTTTCGATAATCCTTTTGCTATAGATGTTAAAAACGGCCGACTTTCTTCAGGTAATTTATTACACCACTATTCCCAGATTACAAGCCATCAAAAGTAAATTTTGGAATGTAAAGACGTTAGAATACGATTGGGCTAGTGGAATTTCCTCCCACATTATTTCATGGGGAGGGGCGGGCGATATTTAATTCGTACAAGGTTACCGACAGGCTTTTTTAAAATTTTTTTCATAAGTAGTCGACTGCTGTTAATAGCCAACCAATCTTGAAATCTTTCATTAAAAAGGTAAAAATAGACCGCTTCCGTACACGACAGTTGATGGGGATTCTTGCCAAAGCTTTTAGCTCTACTTACTGTCTTTTATGGTGATATTTGTGGTTTTTGCTAAATAAATTCAGCACAGTTAAAACTATATCGACTTGAGATTTCAGAAGCTTAAAAGTAAATTTAAGAAGTGGCTAGGAATGATATCGGCTCATTTAAAAAAATAATTCTTTCAATTGAATACCATTGAGGACAATGCCTTCTGCGATGTAGTGTCCTTTTCTTTTGCTCGTCTGCGTACACTGTGGCTGGGAATCCCCTAAATGTGGAAGGGCTTTTGAGCACTTGTTAATTTGTTTGCACATTTCCTCTGCAGAGAGCTTCTGTCCGTTTTCGGAGTGTGTGGGAAGTCTCCTCTGCCCGGCCATGGATCTCGCTTCTTGCTCTGTTCCTGCCCCAGCCGTGGGGGAAGGCGCAAACTCCGGAAGACTTCCGTGTACCTGGTGTCAGCGCACTTTCCAGGCTGGTGCAGGGCTGCACAACCACCAGCGTAATCACTGCAAACATTGTCCAGTGGATAGCTCTTCCGCCCCTCCTCTCCTCCGCCACCCGCTTCCCCGATCCTCCCCCTCCTGTGCCGCCTCCCACAGCTCCACCCGTGCCGCTCGAGTTGTGGCTTGCCCACCTCAAGGACTTGCGTCCCATTATCCACAGGATTTCGAAAGGTGCTCGGATCGTCGCCGCCGAGACCCTGTCTGCCGTCATTGACCGTTGTGGTCTCGACAACTCGGAGGCGGCTTGGGCGCGTCTCCTCTCTTTCCCCGCCTTGTGTTTTCACCTTCCTCCTTCCCCCTGTGACAGGTCCGTGTCCCTGGCCACATTAATCAAGCAGCAGATCGACGGTTTTCTGCTAGACTTGTCACCCGTGAGATCTGTCAAGGCGAGGTCACGCCCCATCGCAAAATGTGCACGACTCCCTTAAAAGACTGGTTGAATCCAAGATCGCTGACGGCGACGTCAGGGGGGCCATTCGTATCATGTATTCCGAGGATTCCTTCGCCACTTACGACCCCTAGTCTTTGTCTGCCCTTCGTGACCTTCATCCTTCTGGAGAAGACCACTCCGATTTCCCTGATGGTCCCCCTCCTGGTTTCCCTTTCCTCAGGGTTTCTGACTCTGATGTCCTGCAGGCTTTGAACTCATTCCACTGCGGCTCGGCTGGGGGCTTGGACTGTCTTCGTCCGCAACATTTAAAGGACCTCATTGGAGATGGCCGCGGCGTTACCCGCGAACGCCTGTTGGGGTGTCTTACTCGGCTCTGCAACCTCATGCTCTCTTGTACAGTACCAGACTCGGTCTGCCCCTCTCTCTCTACGGTGCTCAGCTTGGTTTTGGGACCCGTGGGGGTGCTGAAGCTGCGGCCCATGCCGCCCGGCGGTATGTTAACCACCCACACGACACTCCCAAAGTGCTGCTGAAGGTAGATTTCAAAAATGCCTTCAACTCTATGCGCCGTGACCGCCTTTTGTCAGCCGTGAAAGACAAACTGCCTCTCCTCTTCCCGTACCTTTTTCAGTGCTACAGGAACCCTTCAGCCCTTGCGTTTGGTGATTCCCTTATCTCTTCGCAGCGCGGCGTGCAGCAAGGGGATCCGCTTGGGCCTGCCCTGTTTTGTCTGCTGGTTCAGCCTCTAGCTTCTTCAATGGCTAGTGAACTCAACATCTGGTATTTTGATGACGCCACACTGGCCGGATCCTCCACGTCCCTGCTCAGCGATTTTACTTCCCTCACCGAGGGGTTGGAAGTGAACCCACCAAGTGTGAGCTCTTGCCTATTCAGGGTCTCCCAGCAGCTCCTTCGTCTGCCATTGCTGAATTCCAAGAGGTCGCCCCGTCAATTCGTATCCTTGACCCCACCGGTGCCATCCTTTTGGGGTCCCTTTGACTGACGATGCCATTGAGGAGTGTTTGAACTCTAAAACCGAGGCTCTCCGCACCATGTCGGCCAGGTTGCAGTCTCTCTCTGCGCACTGCGGCTTTTTCCTGTTTGAGAACTCCCAGGCCATCCCAAAGCTCACCTATCTGCTTCGCTGCGCTCCCACCTGGAATTGTCCGGCCGCTCTCTCGAGATTCGACGAAACCCTAAAAGCCGCCTTTGAGTCCGTCACCAACACTCAGCTCTCCCCTGCCGCGTGGGATCAATGCTCCCTCCCTGTCTCTCGGGGGGGCCTGGGCCTTCGTCACGCTTCGGACCTCTCTCTCCATGCCTTTCTTGCCTCTTCCTTTGCCGTCTCCTCGCTCGTCCAGGATGTGTTACCTCCTCCCTGTAGGGTTGTTCCTGACGTTTTGTTGGCTGACGGCCTTCACTGCTGGACGCTGGCTAGTGGGCTGCCACCTTTGGTTGGGAATGCTCGTGCTCTCAGCGCGACTGGGAGAAGCCTTTCATCGAGAAGACAGTTCTGTCCCTCCATGTCCAGGCAGCCACCGTTTCGGATAAGGCCCGCCTCTTCAGTGTGGCTTCCAAGGAAGCCGGTGCCTGGGTCAATGCTCTTCCTTCCCCACAGCTCGGCACCCACCTTGACGACGGGTCTTTCCGCACTGCCATCGCCCTCCGCTTCGGCTGTCGTATTTGTGAGCCACACGTTTGTCCTTGTGGAGCCCTGGTTGACTCGTCGGGCATCCACGGTCTGAGCTGCAAGAAGAGTGGTGGTCACATCACTCTGCGGTCAACAACCTTCTGAAGAGATCCCTCGTGCCTGCCGGTACCCCTGCCCAACTCGAGCCAGTCAGCCTGGACCGTGACAACGGCAAGCGCCCCGGCGGGATCACCCTCATCCCCTGGTCCGGTGGCCGGCAATTAGTTTGGGACTTCACTTGCCTGACAGTCTTGCCCCTTCCTACGTGAACTCCACGTTCACTGGACCCAAGAAGGCTGCCCAAGCTCGCAAAAGGGCTAAATATGCATACCTGGACAACAGGTATATGTTCTACCCGGTCGCGGCGGAGACCCTGGGCTCCATCGGCGGAGAGGGCCTCTCCTTGCTGCATGCCATTGGCCGGAAGATTACCCTCGTCTCCGGAGCGAAACGGGCAACCTCCTTCCTCCTCCAGCGGATTGGTGTTGCCATTCAACGAGACAATGCTGCTTCCATTTTGAGCACCATCTCAGCTGGATCCAGCCTGGACGAATACGTCAGTCATCTCCGAGTGCTTACTTTTTTTTTTTTACTTTCACGATTGTCTGCTTGTGCTACGGGTTTTGCTTTCAGTACTGCCCAAAACTCGTTTGTTGTTTTTTTATTCCTTTTTTTCTTTTTTGGATGAATTGTAGATTCCCCATTTGTCACCTTTATTGTTGTGTTTGTACTTCTGTTTTACCTGTGTTCTAATAAAGAATTCTTTCAATAACCATATCAAAATAAAACTGCTTGACCCTTACATATTTTTTCTGACCGGCATCCACCCGAGATTGAGAACCAATAGTTTTTTTTTTCATGGCCTAAAAATAACCTTTTATCCATACAGAATAATTTTTAATCATTCAAGTGTCCGTCAGTTTTACTGTCATATGGGTCTTCCCAATAACCTACACTTGCGATAAATGCAGCTTTTCATGATGACCGTAAAAAAATGCCTCATACCTGGTGGCAGAATTCTCTTCAAGTGTCTGTAACACATAATTTGGTTGGTGCCTACAAATCGTCTGTAAAAACTCGCCTCACTGAACTCGGACAGCATGAAAATCAGCCATTGATTTTTTTTTTTTGGGGGGGGGCGGCGCCCGGCTTCTGGATTTACTTTTGACGATTTAGGCCTCAAGAGTCCTAGGCCTACTTAAAAAAAATGTAAAAAATCTTAAAGTAAAAGTGCATTTTTATTTAGGCTAAGCCTACTTATTATTTTTCAATTTTTTATTGTGGCGTTTTGGTTGGCCTTTGGTCTTGCATTATATTGATTTTGATGCCTGTAGATCTCAGTACAAATAAACATTTTCAGTGGAAACAGCTACCACGAAATTCTTTATTCATTTTGTTTACCAATTTCAAGTTACTGGCATGGCATCAATTACCAGTTTAAAATTTTTACGGTATGTAACACCATACATATTATTTCACATATTTTCATGTTCTTTATGTGCTTCAAGAGGCCCATTTAACACACAAAGGTCTCGTATCAGTAGACCAAAGTACCATCATTAGTTTGGGGCCTTTGCTATCCTTGCTCGTTTTGGCTGCTGAGTCTTAAACGATTCAAAACGTTTGATTTGGATTTCTGCTTTGTCCAAGATCTCGTTGCTTACGACGAAAGTAGGCATCTGATAGAATGTGTGAAAATCGAAAACTTTCGATTCGATTTCCATTTTATTACGTTGTCGAAATCGAATCTAATCTGTCCAAATCAAAATCGAAAACTTCGATTAACGAAATTCCCAACGATTAACGAGATGAATTATTTTCGATTTTGTGAAGTTTTTTCAATAAATACACTTAAATAAATTTTAACATAAAATTAGAATCAAGTAAACCATTAGTCAAAATTTGTAATGACTTCGTATATGGCAACTATGTACGGTACCATGTTAATCATTGCTAAAATAGTGTAGCCACTGCCCTAAAATTACAAAACTGTAGTACGATTTTGTTTCAGACTCCAGTTTGACAATCAACTAAGGGGCAATAATTGCCCAAACTTGCACAACATATGAAGTAACTTGAATAAATAAAATCTAAGGATGGTACTATTCAAAAGGGAACTAGGGCAAAGTGGAAGCTTACTTTTTAACGTCGTGTTAATATCAAAATGTAGTTTTACGCAACAAATTAACACACAATTTAAAGTTTAGCATGCCAAGTATTGGAGTAACATTAGTTTTACAGGAATGTATACTGACACTTGATAATTTTTTCAAAGGCTAGCCCTTATTGATACAAATTGAAAAACAAAATAGTTTAAAATCGAAACAAAAAAGAACATTTTGCCGGCCCCCAGCCGGCTAAAAATGGTTTCTTTGTACCGAAAACATCCTTAACCTGATAATTTAGCATTACATTCCTCGAATGTAATGTTCCCCTGGAGGTTTCTTCTGGTGCGCAGCCGCCTGCTTGCATGCCCCCTACCGCGCATGTGCGCGGCAGTCCTCCCTTATAAAAGCGACAGCGTGCACGCTATCGGCATTCATTTTACTCTCAATATGTCAGGCGGTGACTCGAGAGGGGAGGCAGGGCGGGAGTTAGGTTAAGTATGTTTTAGGCACAAAGAAACCATTTTTAGCCGGCTGGGGGCCGGCAAAATGTTCTTTCTTTGTTGCCAAAACATCTTAACCTGATAATTTAGCATTATCAGTAGACCTCGTCACTTTCGGTGGCTGGCACCGTCCTGACGGGCGCCCCGGGGTGCAAGCAGGCGTTCCCCCAAAAACTTTTTATCTGGAAGAGAAAAAATTTGCACTTTATTCAGAACGGGTGATAACAGGAGGTTGGTCTCTTTCGTAGGATTTGGTGGCCCTGAAAAAGACAGTTGTTTGGGTCTTGCTTCCTTCTGGATGGCTTGCTTCCATCTGGGTGGTTTGCTTTCTTCATGGATGGCTTGCATCTGTGTTCTGAGTGCTCAATGGGGGGTTGACCACGGTTCTGGCTGCGACGATCGGTCCCAGCCGGTGTAGTCCTGATTCTTCTTTTGACATATCCCGCAGGTAGTGGGAGGTGAAGGTAGTCTGGTGGCGCCAGGATGCTGCTGCCAGGATCTCTTCTATTGGGACGGCGTTGTGATGGGCCCATGTTGTGGAGACAGCTCTCACTTCGTGCGCCATCACTCTCATGCTCTCATTCGGAGTTTTTTCGTAGGCTGCTTCGATCGTTTTCTTAATCCATCTTGATACCATGGCTGGTGATGTTTCACCGGATTGGGGATCGACTGGGAGGAAGAGTTGGTTTCTTCCACGGCGGATGTCTTCATGACGTGTCCGGGCTAAGTAGAAGCGTAAGGCTCTGACTGGACACAGAAGGCGTTCCGGTTCGTTTCCAACTAGGGTGGTTAGAGCTGGAAAGGTGATTGGTTTCGGTGGTTCCGAAGGTTTCTGTGTTTTAGCTCTGAATGTTGACCTTGGGTATAGGGTGACAGAGAAGTTGGGGCCAAAGATGCAGTATGCAGGGTCTGCTGAGAGGGCTTGAATTTCAGAACAACGAAGGCTGGCAGCTAACGTGACGAGAAAGACCGTCTTGCAGGTCATGAGGTGAAAGGAGGTGTCCTGTAAGGGTTCATATGGTTCCCCCATTAGGGACTGGAGGACGAGTGAAAGGTCCCAGTCTGTTATCGATCTTCTGGTAGTGGGTCTTTCATTTTCGTATGAGCGAAGGAGGGCTGAGATTCGGTAGTCGTCAAGTAGGTTCGTGTTGTTGGCGGCTTTGAAGACAGTGTTTAAAGCAGAACGGTAGACTAGGATTGTAGAGCCTTTCAGTTTGTCGATGTTGAACAAGTCTGAAGAAGTTTAGGAGGGTGGGAAGAGGTGGGTTGATAGGATTAGCTTGTTTTGTGATACACCAACGAATCCATTTTGACCAGTGGCTGTCATACATCCGATTAGTGGAATCTCTTGTAGCCTTTGAGGCGATGCGTTCGGACTCTTCTTGATGAATTCCAGCCTTTTTGAGGAGTTTGATGATAGTAGCCACCCGTGTAGGTTGAGGTTGGATACATTCGGGTGTAGCTTTGTTCCTTTCTGGTGGGATTGAAGATCTGGTTGAGGAGGTAGATTTCTTGGAATGTCGACTAGAAGTTCTAGAAGTAGTGGGAACCATGCTGCCGATGGCCAGAGGGGGGCTATGAGCAGCTACAAGCTCTGGCTTTCTTGTATTTTTTGAAGAACTTGAAGGAGGAGTTTGAAGGGGGGGAAGAGGTAGGCGAACAGGTTGTGCCAAGGGAACGTTAGGGCGTCTACCGCTACTGCTGTTTCGTCTGGGATCGGACATATGTAGAGGGGAAGTCTGGCATTGTGCCTCGTGGCGAACAGGTCTATCATCGGAGTGCCCCAGATGGTGAAGAGAGATTCGCAGATGGATTTCTTGAGGCACCATTCTCCCGTCGGAGGTTTCTGGCGTGATAGGGAGTTGGCAATCACATTCAGTTGCCTGGGATGTGGAGAGGTAGGAGTGTGATCTTGTGCGGTATGCAGAGGTTGAATATTTCCGATGTTAGGTGGTGAAGTGATCTGGATTTCGTTCCTCCTTCTTTCCTTATGTAGGCCAGGGCAGATGTGTTGTCGGAGTGGACTTGTATTGTTTTTTCCTTGATTTTGGGAAGGAAGTGATGAAGAGAGAGTAAAATTGCCCGAAGCTCGAGGGAGTTGATGTGATCCGTGCAGGTTGACGGCCAAAGGCCTGAGGTTTCTTACGTGCCAAGATGGGCACCCCAGCCGGTTCTCGAAGCGTCCGTGAAGAGGAGCAGCTCGGGATGTGGTTCGTGAAGAGGTTGGGCCTTTGTGAGGTTGGTGACATCTGACCACCAAAGGAGGGAGTCCACAGGAAAGTCCCAGACTGAAGGGGACTTGCTCGTCTGGGTGGTCCTGATTGATTGATCGGTTGTCTATGCGGTGGTGGTGAAGTGGTCTTACCATCCATCGGCCGTAGGGGACGAGGTTTGCCATTGCGTCCATCTTCCCGATGAGGGAGTTTAGTTCCGAGGAGAAAAACTTGTTTTCGACCGAAAGACGGGTGTGGAGAAAGAGATCTTCTATTCGCTCCGGGGAGGGGGCAATTCTTGCTGTGCAGAGGTCGAAGGCGGCTCCCAGGAAGGTGAAGATTTGGGCTGGTATAAGGCGAGATTTTGAGTAGTTTACTCCGAAGCCCAATTGGTTTAGAAGGGAAATGGTCTTGTCCATGTTTCGTTGTAGCGTGAGAGGGTCCGGGTTGTTGAGGGCCCAGTCGTCCAGGTAGGCGCTGGCTTGGATTCCGTTTTGGTGTAGGTGAGCCAGTATAGGTTTGAGAATCAATGTGAAAATTCTGGGAGCTGCATTCAGGCCGAAGGGAAGGCAACGGAATTCGTAGAGCTTTTGGTCGTAGATGAACCGAAAGAGGTGCTTGATGGACGGATGGAGTGGGACATGGAGATAAGCGTCTTCTATACTATCCGCCAGGAAAGAAGACTTTCCTTATATGGTCAATTTATGACTACTAATCTTTCATGGAAAAAGTGCACCTTGCCTCTATACTATATAACTGCGTCGTCGTGGCAACACTAGTAGACCAACAACAATGGCGTCGCTTTCCGATCAAATTCGTGTAAACAAGAGAGAGTAAACTCTCCAACAGTCAAGCTAGGGGTGTTATTTGGAACGTTTTTCAGTATTTCACGAGTCAAGGTGAATCTATTTCTATTTGTGATTTATTGATTAGCACTGTGTCAGCTACAAATGTGTCGGTTAAAGCAGTGCATAGAATTACCGACGCTTGTAAGCTGTTCAACAATCGACCTCGTCACGGCAGCTGTCGCCGGTCCTTCGTTCACCTCGCCGGGATGGAAACGGTCCCACCCCGTGCCGATCACCGACTTGGACAAACTCGAGTTGTCTTGTCAGAGCTACTGTAAGTGTAATTCACCAAGTAGACGATTATCCTACCATAGATTCGATTCATTCAAAACTTGTTGCGAGGACCGGAACACACACACGCACATAAATTTTATATTGAACAGCTCAATATTGTTTCGTATCGTCATTGTTATTTACGGAAAATAAGAGAGGTACGGGCAGCAGGGAGGCCGCTGATTTATCTTAATGAAACGTCGGTAAATGTACACCATGGAGAGAGAAACAATCGCATAATGACGATTTAATAATTCGTGGACGGTTGATTCCAACGGGAAAAGGAAAGTCTTATTTTGTGTCATGCCGGCAGCGGCACAGGATTCGTACCGAATGCCAAGATGTTATTTCGCTCCAAAACAAAATCGGATGATTACCAGCACATGGCCACACTGTATTATGATTGCCAGCCTACCACTGCGACCACGACCCTATCGAATTCATTTGGGCACAGGTGAAGGAAGACGTACGCAAACATAAATCATTTACCCTGGCCGAAATGGAAAAACTTACCACAGCCACGATTCAAGCAGTTTTTCCAAACAATTGGAAAAAAGCTGTGACCACGTCGTGGAAATTGAAAAAGTATCACTGGGAATCCGATCACTTGGTCGAGGAACGAGTGGCACTGCTCATAATTTCGACGGTAGAGAGTGACAGCGATGAAGAAACTGACTAAACAGGTTTTCATACTTCGCCATTTTTTCCTTGACTCGAGAAATGAAACCTCCAAAAAACAAACCCCGGCCTCATTGTTCAACAGTCGTTACACGTAATGCTCAGTCCTTTTTAGGACTACACCCTAAAACGGTCTTTTTCTGGATCACCAAATGTCGAAAAGAGAATTTTATTGCTTGTTTATTATTAGTAAAATAAAGGTTATTACCCAAATAAAAAATGTATTGAATTAAACAGCTATAAGCATACCAGTATTTTAGGAGCAAAATGATAGTCAGAGCTCAATAGAAAGTTTAATCAGAAAAAAGTTTTGTGCATCCTTATATGCAAGGATCCTGGGTGTAATCTTTAAAAGTTAAAAGTGGAGGAGGAGGGGAATACTAAGAGTTGTTTGCTTGCAACTGCACATTCCCAAATAGGTAAAACAAACTATAAGGTCTGGGTAAATTAGCAACAACAACAACAAAAAAAGAAAGTAACACTTTCTCGAAAAAAAAGAAAAAAACTTGAAAATTTGGGGGGGAAAGAAAAAAGTCAGCGGCAGCCTCTAGGTCGCAAAAGTATACAGCCTCTGATAGCATCAAACATAATTGTACTAAATTCTGCTTTCAAACATTCGCAAAAATTACTAGTAAAAAGAATACGATTTATTGTGTAAATCAAGCTGCAGCGAAAATAATAAGAAAAAGGCTTGAAAGTGAGGGGGGGGGATGCTCCATTTTTTCCCCCAAAATATTAGCAGACGGTTTTGCTACATTCCTTAAACCAACCTAGGCTAATGTTGCAAAAGCTGCAGGCGTATAATGTCATTTAATCTTGGTGACAGTGTTGCTGGCTAACCAAACAGTCGAGGAGTTGCGATTGTCCCACCCCGTTCCCCTCGCCCTGTAAAACTGCATCGACGTCAGTTATTACTTTCAAGACGTGCTGTTACTGATTCAGCCAGTTTAACATAAAAACTGGCTAGAACTATTGGATTTTAAAGATACATGTCTCTCAATTGGTTTTCCTGTATGGCTCACTTTTGCAATATTAGTTCAGACGCAAGAAAATGATGCAAAGGCATTCATTTTTTGGCATGTCTCCTCGTGAGAAACGGTGTTCTACATTCACTCTAACCTATGAAAATGTTGCAAAAGCTATTTCAGTGCCTGTAGCACTTTCGAATTTCCTGTATCCCTTCCCTGCCCGGCAAAATTGGAGCCAAGGCATCTGATCTAGCCTAAGCTAAGTTAGCCTAACAACACGACTACAAGAAATAAACATAATAAAACAGTGCAATACGCCACACCTTTTGGGTGCCGTATAATACGCTATTTTTTTTACGTTTATTTGTTGTTGGATTTGCTATCCTACGTTAGTTCCAGTTTCACCAGGCAGGATGCGAGTCATGTGGGAACTCATTTCACAGGGCATTATCATGCAGGACATTTGTACACAATGTGTTTATATTACATTCTACAGTATAAGGCCTTTTTTTTTATTTTACAAACTTTTGAATTATTCGGGTTTTGCGTTCGTTCGTACTTACGATAGGTGAAACGACAGTACGCGAACATTCGTGAAGGAGTCGGCTTAATTTGGCTTCGATTTGTTCTGCTAAGAGTGACTGGTGTGACAATTCAAACTTTAAGAACGATTAGCAAGAATTTGTTGCTCACCAGCCTCTCGGAGGGGGAAGTGGAAGCAAGGGGAGTCCTGGGGGGGGGAGGGGGGGGGGGAAATCCGGAGGGGGCTCTGTAGCTATTTCGATTTGTATTACTAAGAACTATTTGTATGTCAAATTTTCAAGCTTTTTGCTCGATGTGCATGATTAGCCCAAATTATGGCCCTACCAGCTTTACTATATGAGCACACGTTGGCTGCTTATACATGGCGGATATCTGCAAGGTTAACGACGCAGCCGGCATGCGCAATGCATACCCCTGTTTTGAAACGCTTTGGACTTCTTTCTTGGTGGGCACTATAGGTCTATCGAAACTGTCCAGTCGTTTTGTTTGAACGAAAGACGGATGGATTCGAGGGTTTCCATTTTAAAATGGTCGTTTGAGATGTATCTGTTGAGTGGTTTCATGTTGAAGATCAGTCAGGAGCCTCCCGACTTCTTGGTCGGGTGAAAATGGAGCTGTAGAAGCCCGGGCTTGGCTTGTGGCATTCCCTTATCGCCTCCTTCCGCAGAAGTTGAGACTTCGAACGAAAGTTGTGGTGTTGACGGTGGGGAGAATTCCCATGGCGGTGAGGGAATGAGCGGTGGTTTTGACAGAAAATTCGGACGAAAGCCGTGTCTGATGATGGAGAGAACTTCTGGGTTCTTTGTTAGTTGTAACCAAGCTGGGAGAAAAAGTTGTAATCTTACACCGACTGGGAGACAGGATGGGTGGGAGGCGTCATTGTTGGCTCTTACGAAAGTTGGATTTGCCGCCTGGTGACGAGTGGCGGCTACGTCGGTCTGGAGTGGCGGCTCGCTTCTGGTTGCGCTGGGCGGGACGAGAGCGAGGCTGGTCGGTCCGAAAGGGCTGCGGGTTTTTTGGACGAAAGTCATTTTGACGTTGGGACTGAGAGGGAGCCGGCGTCATATCCCGGTTGTCCAGGAGAGGACGAGGGTAGGGCTGTCTATTCTTTGAAGCCTGACGAAAGGAAGAAGAGACTTGCTTGTATGGCTTGGGTTTCTCAGCGATGTCAAGGTGAGGAGCGAGAGTCGGGATGACCCCGGAAGAGCGTGTCCGACTCGTGGATGGGCTGGTTGCGGAGCCGGTGCATCGTGGAGACGTTGAGGTTATTTGCGGACGAAAGAGCAATGTCCCGGAGGAGAAGAGTGTTGTTGAAGAGGGCTCGCGTAGCCCAGTTGATGGAGTGATACGTGGCGAAGCTCGCCTTCTGAAAGAGCTGCATTACCAGGGACGAAAGATTGCGTATTTCTTCGGGGCTTGCGTCCGAGGATAATTTTTCGCATAGGGCGTTCACTGCAGTGTTGAGGACGTCGGCTTGGGAAGCGGCTCGTAGGCTTAACCGGAGACATTTGTCGTTCTCGTATAGGACGAAAGTTGGGATGTCAGCTTTCTTCGGGATGGAAAGAGCGGTGCCGAAATCCATCTTCACTTCACTGCATAAGAATTCGCATTCCTGGTAGGTTGCAAAGTTATTCGGGTTAGTGGAGCCATCGCCTAGCGGGCGAAAGAAACTGCTTTCACGGCCTGGACGGGGTGGAGGTGGTTCCTTGTCGAGGACGAGAGGATCGCCCTTGCCGAGTAGGGAGCCTTGATTGCGGAGGAGGCAGGTTAGCAGCGTGGTGGATTGCCCGAGGAGGTTGCGGGGTTTGTTGTCTCTGTCTCTGAGGGCAAAGCCGAAGCCAGTTTTCAGCCCACGGTTGACAGCCGGAACGTCGGATGATCGTGAGGGCTTGAAGAGAAAGCAGTCGGGAATGGTTTCTTCGACCGTCTTGAGAAGCGCAGCGAGTGGGAAGACCAGGTCCTCGGCGGCGGCGTCTGGGAAGTGGATCTTCCTGCCGGACGAGGGAGGGATGGCTGGCTGCGGAGCTACGGTGGTTGCCGAGGGGACGGCAGAAGAGGGAGCTTGCGGACGAGAGGGAGAAGATGACTTGTATCTCTTCTGGCTGCCGGCGGGCGGCGTCGAGCCGCGCTTGGCCGAGTCACGGCTGGAGGCGGAAGTGATCCATGCTTGCGTGCGGGCGTGTCTGGCAGACGACGTGCAGGAGGGAGGCGGCATGGGATTGTCTTGCATCACACGGACCGTTTCCTGGACGATGTGCCGGACTTCACTGCGGGAGACACTTCGACCAATTCGGGAAGAGTTGGACGACAGGTCCAAGGGAGAGTTGCGGGCTGGGGGAAGAGTGGCCGTAGCCCGCTGGAGGGATTTCTTAGCTTCACGGTAGAGACGTCCTTCGCCTGTAGAAAATCCTCTCGTAGAGCCGATAGGTCCATGGGTTCGGCCGGCGGGGTGCGTTGGCCGGGTTGTAAGGGAGAGTCCGAGAAGACGTTAGCGCTTGCAGAAGGAGCTTCGGTGAAGGAGGCCACAGGGATCGGGCCGACGGCGGCGAGGTCGAGGGCGGAGATCCAGCGGTTGCCGAGGGAGAAGCCGGTAGCTTGCGGACGAAGAAGAGCATGAGAGCAGGCGGCGGGCGAAGCGGGTGCTTCGGAGGCGGCGGCCATCATCGGATAGAATCCAATTTTCCGTGCGAAAGCTGGGGAACAGCAGTGCGAGGTGGCGTGAAGACACCTCTGGAGGAAAATGAATGCCGATAGCGTGCATGCTGTCGCTTTTATAAGGGAGGACTGCCGCGCGCATGCGCGGTAGGGGGCATGCAAGCAGGCGGCTGCGCACCGGAAGAAACCTCCAGGGGAACATCACATTTGAGGAATGTAATGCTAAATTATCAGGTTAAGATGTTTTAGCAACAAAGAAAATGGAATTTCGAAATCGAATAATAATCGAAATTGAGGTGTTCTGCCTCAAAATCGAATCGAACTCAAAATATTAAAACCGCAGTCACACACCCTTACATTGCATGAACGATAGAGCGAGAAGCAGGAGCGGTAAGAGAAACGTCCCGATCTCGACTACGAAACGCGCTGGGAACTAAAAGATGTAGCAAAGACATAACATGGCAAAGGAAACTTGACTCGAAAAAGTTAATAGTTATACAGGCAAACTCAATAACTACGGCCAAAGAACCGTCCAAACTAAATAGAATGTTTGTTAAAAACCTTGCATTTCGTAATTCTAGAAGTTCTGTTGTTAGAAAAGAGCGTTGATTTATCTGCAGGGAAGGCATTTTTGTCTGACGCACGTCGTGGTGATTCTGCCACTGGGGTTTCATACTGGTTAAAAATGTTCAGTAAGTAAAAACACCACAACAGATAGTTTGTACGAACAATTTGTAACATATATTTTAAGACACCAAAGTAGTACAAAGCGCATCACAAGAAAGCGAAGAAATTTCTACGAAAACAAGTTCCATCTGTTTTCTTCATTGCAGTACTTTGCTCTTTAGTGTACATGTAATTTTCCTTCACTTTTACAAATCTTAGGCAGATCTCTTTCTTATTTTTTGCAGCGCTAAACATTTCTTCCAAGTAATAGAATTGGTGCGAGCAGGGTTACAGTCGACACTGGTTAAAATGGACATCTTGGTGCAAGAAAAAGGTTTCTTTTATATTTGCCGACATTTAAAAAAATATTCACCAGGCATATCTTTAAAAATTTGAGCAAAAAATATCTTGCAGGTTAATAGTTTTACACTTTCGACTGGTGAAGCGATGCCAGAGCAATGTCAATTCAACTTTACGTGGCCTAAATACTGTGTGCTAAAAATGTGTACTGTACTCCCAAAACTGACTGTGCCCTTTTACCAAAAGTCTGCCTCTAACCTCTCAGGTGTCTGTACACGCTGCAGTGTAGAAACAAGGTGGCAACTTTAACACTGATTAAACTTTTTATCCCCTATTCAACAGGGATAAACAGCCACATATTTATGTGGTTACAGCAACAAAACCGTCATAATTCAAACAATTCCACAAAATTAATTCTATTTTTACTGCCAAATTAAAATTTGATGTTTACGTAGTCCATCAATTGAGCAAGCTTCTTTTAGTGAAGGCGTCAGCAGTTTTGCTACTAAATTGTTAGATCTGTTCCAATACTAAACTGACAAGGTGCCATCCCTTTTGCTCCTCTAGTGCCAGTTATGTACATGTGCCGTGATTGTGGCGCAGATGTTGATTCAGCAGTTCTACTATTCAAAGAAACAGAACATGCACAGAACTTTAACCATACAAATACTGCAGTTTAAATAAAAAATAAATGACAAAGGTCAACCCTTTAATTGTTTTGTTGCCGTATGGCTCACGAGACAGTCAAAAAACAGTCGAAAACACGACGCGCACAGGCCCCCAGTGACCGTGAGCAGAACAGACAACTGAGACAAGCAAAGCAAAGTACTTAAGAGTGCCTCCAAACTAACCATACCGGACTGAATCCCACAATTGACCAAGCTACACACATGGGGCAATGGTAGCATGCAAGATAGCTTGGGAAGGGCTGCATGGAGTTGACTGGACTATACTTGACAGAAGAAACAGGTTGAGGTCTTGTAGTGATTGAGGGACATTAAGCTTAAGGGATGAGGGAACCCCCCTGACATGGTGAATGAAGCAGTCACACATGATGCAATGGCAGCACGCCATCTGGCTTGGGAAGGGTTGCATGAAGTTGACTGGACGGAAGAAACAGGTCAAGGTCTTGCAGGTGATTCCAGGCCATTGGATTCAAGGGACGACGGAACCCACTGACACAATAAATGAAGCAAATAGCCACATGTAGTGGAATGGCAGCATGCAAGATGGCTTGGAAGTGCTGCATGGAGTTAAATGAAATAAACTGACAGAAGAAACAAGTCAAGGTCTTTTAAGTGATTTCGGACCATTAGGCTCAAGGGATGAGGGAACCCACTGACACGGTGAATGAAGCAAAGTCACACATGGTGCAATGCAAGCATGCAAGCTGGCTTGGGAAGGGTTGCATGGAGTTGAAGGGAATAAACAGGTCGAGGTCTTGCAAGTGATATCAGGCCATTGGACTCAAGGGACGAGGGAACCCCCTGACACACTAAATGCAGAAAATAGCCACACGTAGTGGAATGGCGGCATGCAAGATGGCTTGGGAAGTGCCGCATGGAGTTAACTGGAATGAACTTGAAGGAAGAAACAGGTTGAGGTCTTGTAACTGATTTCCCTCTGATACAGGAAATGGAGCAAATAAACGGCATTAAAGAAGGCCGTGGCGGTAATATAAGAGACACAATGCTAGTTTTATGCTAGATAAAGTGACTGGATTCATAGATCCCTACTCAGCTGCTCCTGCTACAACCATTGTACAAGTCACCTGAACGATTTAGTCGTCAGGGTGGGTATTGATCAGGAGCCTGTTAGTCTACAGGGTTCGTACGTTACACACGAAACCCTTTTTAAGGCTAACTTACAACCAATTTTCAAGATCTTTGCATTGTACACTCAAAATTACCTTTCAATTCCAGCATTTTACCAGCTGTCATTGTTAGCACCATTGTGTTCTTAGTTTGCAGTAGGAAGCTAAACCGTCGTAAACAATGACGAACGAAATGTCCTCCCTCCCACCACTGGACAACGAGGAAGGAAGAATACAACAAGTGAACAGTACTTGCTCAGCTGCCCCCTTTGGCAAAAAATTGCTTGCCCTAAACACACCTAGTTTTGTACCTCCAGTTCAATCCGAATGAAGCAGAAGAAGAAATGGATTCTGCTGACAAATTATTTTTATTTATTTATTTAAGTTTATACCTAAATTATTATTACTGTTATGGCCATTGGCCTCATTTCAAACAAAGTTCAAGGCTACAACAATAAAAATTCAAATTTTCAAGGTTTTTTAAGCCTTCAGTTTTCGGTTTTCAATGAATCCAAGACTGTATGAACACTGAGTCTAATTCAGTCACCTCATCAAAATGATATTTGTAATTACTTTTAGTGTACAATATTGCTGTTGGTCTATGGATTTCACTTATGTGCATACAGGGTGTTTAAAAAAAAACGCTACACGTCGATGTCGAATTTTTTTAAGTCCAACAACCATTTCCCATCGCTATAGCCCTTATCCATGACCTCAGTAAAGAAATCATGAAAGTTATGGAAAGAAAGCTTTTATTTGCTTTTCAAATAAGAACGCAAAAGGTAACAAAAGCATGCGACAACCCTGCTTGGCGGGGGGTAAAACAAACAATGAACGCCCATAATTAGATTTCAAGTAAAAAGAAAAAAACATTTATTTGGCCATCAAGCAAAATAGCTAAAATAAAAGGCTTTTACAGCATTTGGATTCCACATAAAAACGCAAAAGGAAAAAAACCCATGTGGCAACCCTGGTACGCGGGAGGGGGAAACAAAACAAACAACAAAAGCCCATAATTAGATTTCAAGTAAAAAAAAAATACATTTATTTGGCCATAAAGCAAAATGGCTAAAATAAACGCTTTTACGGTATTTGGATTCCAAATAAAAACGCAAAAGGAACAAACGCATGTGGCAACCCTGGTTGGT
>JAHWFP010004351.1:357-33364 GCA_023313725.1 Lithobius niger
AACAATTTGAGACAACACCATTTAAAAGCCTTGAAAAATGTTCAAAATGGCATATTGAAAATCAGTCAATTTTTGGGGAAGTTATTAAATAAAACAAGTATCACCATAATTTCATGCGTTTAACCCGCCTCAGATAACTCGCACTGCTTGCACTGCGAACGTACGCTCGTGTAACTAGTGTGTATCTCGTATCACGTTATCTAATTAGTACACACACACAAAAAAAACATCATGGTTATTCTAAGCCCGCAAAGGATCATATAATCGCAGGATGCTAATAAATTAGTTCCCAATATTCAAACGAAAATCTCCTAGACGCCACATTTCAAAACGGATTTTTAGCAATGGATTGGCTAACGATTAGTAAATAGAACTTTGGGGCCATACTTGATGTGGAGGAACGAGAAAATTGGCGCTGGGAGCAATGTTCCGGTAAAAAAAACCGCCCTTTTTCGTTATATCGAGGGTCCTACTAGCAACCATGGAGAACTTCAGTTATCTTGAAAACTACTGGACAGATTTTCATGAAACAAAGACTGAACTGCTTATTAGATTGTCTACTATATTTCTACGCTTATTAAATACTGCGTTAATTGACTGAAAATAATTGACCAAGCGAGAAAAATTTAATGATATCTGATGATATCTCGAAAACCAGTGGAATGATTTTCATGAAACAAAGTCTGAATTGCATATTGTATTTTTCTGCCGAATATTGCTTGTCATATGTGTAGAAATATAATATATCATAACGATTAATCCAGTTTTTGTTTTATTCAATTCTATCCAGTAATTAATGAGATATATTATTAGTTACCAACTCGTGTTGCTCGCTCGGCCAATTATATTTGGCGACTTACCATTACATGTAATACAAATAGAAATATAGCTGATATCATAATAATCAACCCAGTTTTTGTTTCATTCAATTCTGTCCAGTAGTTTTCGAGATATCAACATTTCGTTCAGTGTCGCATACATTAATCTTGCAACTTCTTCCGTATAACGAAGGCGTTTTTTTTGACCGGAACTGTACCTTTAAGAATAGCTAAACAAACTATGCCACCTACACTTTCAGACAATGAAAGGCTTATTACTTTTATGAGGGAAAGCTTACATTAGTTCATAATTCCTTCTTATTGACTCAGGAATTTTGGGTTTGGTGACTCGCACTGCTTGGATGGATAGTCCTGGTGCGATCACATTCAAATCATCTTGAAGAGCCTTCTTTAAATTTTCATCGATGACATCTGCAATTCAAATTGACAAATGAAATGTGACTTGAAACACCTTTATTAGCTTATTGAGACTAATCCTATCAGTTGCGTTGAGAGGAGTAGTGCCACCCTTCTCGTAGCATTTTTTTGTTCGTAGGTGAGGAAATAAGGAACCCTAACTATACCATAAATCGTGTAATAAGTGGGCATGGGCTTATACCGTTCATTTGGCAAAAATCGGGGATGAACCTTAAATAAAGCACAACCTCACTTTAATTTGGCGATTTTCAATCGTTCACGTACAGTAAAACCTCGTTTCACCTATAAACTTCAACAGACACGTCCTTCAATATGACAAGTCGACTCCCGACATGTTAAAAAATCATTTTTTGAAACAATGATTATAACTAAAACTCTTGTTTCAAATCCTCAAAAGGGCAATTTGTACAATTTGTAATTACGAACTCACCCTTAACTCCCCTTCTCCGGACAGAGGTGCAATTCAAAATTAAAAGGAAGTAAATACTGGTCAAAAAGGGAGAGCGGAAGGATCAGCATTTATGCAGAGAAAAATAGAGGAAGTCCACACTAACTTTAGTCTAGAACTCCTTCCCTCCATTCATAACTACCTTTTAGTTATTTTCCGTACAAAAACAATGATTAAAAGGGTAGGCATTAAATGGACTATTTCACAATTTCGCCCTTCCAGCATTAGCTTCACTTGAGCGTTTAATATACATTTAACTATAATGATAAAAATGGTAATTAACGGCAACAAACCTCCGAAAAATTAACGGTAACAAACTTTTCTGAAAAATAAACCATCTCAAATCTTTTATTAAATGCCCACGTGAAGCTAAAGCTGGCCGAAAATACTTCACGACAAAATAACGAAATAGGGTTAAAGCCACCCTGTCAATCTTTCGTTTTTCGGCCGCAATAATTAACTAAAAGCTTCTTCGTTTAACCATCAAATTTTTGTCACTTAAATCTTCATTTTTCTGCTGCAAAACTCACTGAAAGTCTTATAGGTTATAAAATCCGTAATAGGTTTTTACTTTGAAAATTTGTACAACTATCATTAAACACTTCCATTCCGGCAAGGCTTACAAAATTCAGATACTTGGCCAGGCAGTATCTTGCAAATTTTCGACGATTGACAATGTTGTTAATTCAGTCAGTCTTTATCAGGCACTTCTACGCTTTGTGTGACTTTGGTTCACATCGCCGTGTGCTCGGTTTACATCGTTTGGTTAGTTTAAATCACCACATGACAAGGCCCCCTTAGGTAGCACGCTGGATCCCCAAAGTACATTACTTTGTCACAACTGTAAACAGGATCCCAAGGATCAATTGTGTGCGAAGGGGATTAAAGAACTCGTCAGGCAGCCACGAAGGGATCCTGGCGGTATAGACCATCAACCTGAGCCGAAAATAGACCTCAAATAACGTAAAATGCGTCGGCTTCCGCAGCTCTGCCCCGGACTCCGCTGGGGAAGCTTACAGCACTCCCCCAGACCCCCAAGCTGGTTTCGCCGGACCCCTGCTAAAGTGGATCATATTTCAATAAAAAACATGTTCATTTATTTTTTTGCCGAAACCGAAAAGATTTAAAAAAAACAGCAAAACCAACACAACGCTATGCTCAGCCAGCAACTGCTTTAAGTTTTAACAACCCCCCAATAATAATGAACAAGTCAGTCAGTGAAAATGAACAATTAACTTGCCAAACAGGTCGATGTACACTTCCTGAAGAGAGTGCGCACTGCAGAACTGATTTAATTCGTGATGTACTTTGTTGAAGATTAGAGTCTTGTCATAATCAGCTGTGTAGTTCTTGACAGTCTCATACACTAGAAAAAAAAATAGCATCGCAAAAATTACTATCATCTTAGGGTACGCAAGATAAATATTTGGGTTACATTTACAGGCATGTACGAGTGCCTTACACGCGTACAAAAAATGTTTAAAAAACATTTTCTAAATATTGGTCTAACAGCTAATACATATTTTTGCCAAATTTCTATGAATCTTGACATTCCAATACACCATTTTAACCAAATTGACACGAGTTTTGCAATGTAGTAAAATTCAGGCCTCTACCTCAAACCACTAGATGTTATTTGGTAAAAACTAAAAACGTAATGTTGTTGAAGCAGTATACAGAAACCACAACGGTTAATTAATCTTAAGAGTTTTAAATTTTCGGTGAAAACTGCAAATCTGTGTAGGTCCCATTCAGTTTTTTCAGAAAATAGTAGCTAACGAAAGATTAAAAAATTCAAATTCAAAAATGTTCCCACAGCCCAAGTGTAAAGCATATGTTTATGAAATTTCTTTGATGCAATGCGACTTTCTTTTGTTAGCTAGCTACTATTTTCTGAAGAAGGTGAAGGAGCCAACACAAACATGAAGTTTTCCAAATTAAAAAGTCGAACATGCTTGTGTGATGAACAAACAAAAGTTTCAAGCCTTACCGCTTCCTAATTTACTACCGTAATTCGCATAGTTAATGCCAATGTTGACATTTCGTCAAAGACAGAAATTGTTTTATCGCGTTAGCTCCCATCCTCAAATTTTCACTTCATGCAATGTCGTTTGCTTTTCCGCATCAAATCTGCAGTAATTCTTGAAAATGTACCAATTCTGTTCTAAAGGGTTTACTAGTCCTCATCTACACTAAATCAGAGAGATTTTCCCGCCTAAGAATTGCCATTTTCTACGTCATTTTTCAGGGCATAACTTTACGATAACTTTTTTTACTTCCACTGGCAAACTGTTGATGGATAACGGTTACAAGAATAAATGCTTTTCAAGTCGAATTACAGTTAAAAATTTTTTTTGTTATCACAGGCCTTGATCTGAATCCTTGAAAATCAAATTCCAGTTATTTCCAGCCCGATAGTGACGATCTGTCAGAATTCAATATTATTCAATACCTGGAAAAAGTCTTAAATTCCAGACTATGCCAGCTAGCGTATGAACTCCGGTACTATAGAGTTTCATTGTTTTGCTCGTCAACATCATAGTACCATAAATTTTCAATCAACTTGCAGTGGATTTATCGTTTTGCAGTGTTCAGTTATGTGGGGAGCGCACGGGGCTTTTGTTTTCTCTTGACTAGATCAGCTGAGTAATTATCACACCGATCAGTTGCGTAACTGACAGTGCACATGCATCAATGGCATCTTTTACGGGTGAAACGCACTTGAGTGGGATGAGCCAAATGCTGTTCTAAGAATCCAGAATTGCTCGATTTCAAGCATGTTTACAATTACAATATGTTTGAATGACATCTATATCTCGTTTGGCAGGGACCCTACTGAAGCTCTCTGAAAACCTTTCGTGCCCTGCCCCTCACAGTTATGCAATGTCTTTTTCTTTTCCATGAGGTCTTGTTTCCGCAATTAGTGCATAAGCAAAGCAGAAGCACTGGTAAACAAATCACAAAACAAGGCCGACCTTCCTCCAACTGGTTTCCTAGGAAAGTCGGCCTCGTTGCGATTGATTACCACTTTTAGGGTTTATGAAAAAAATTAAACCGAAAATGAAGTGCTCCGAGTAGAATAAGACGAAACTGTTACAATATGGGAGTCCCTCTTGCAATCGGGACCTTTGATCTTTTTCCTGCATACAATTAACTCTCAATTTATGTAATTTTACGTCACTTCCGGTCGCTTCCTCACTCTGCCCTACACTCTCCAACACCACTGTCTTTTGTAGCTTCTGGCACGTGGGAAACCACCCGCGCCAGGGAGGTGAGGGGGGGGGGCTGTTAGAAACACAGTTTTATCAAATTCTACTCAGAGAACTTTGATTCTCTTGCGAGAACGACTTCTTTGGTAGAATCATCATTTCTCATTCATAGCATCCTTCTGTGTTACAATATAGGAGGACTATAAAACGAGGCGCAGTGCCAGCCTCTTACCTTAAATCAGAGCTTGCCCTGCGCCTGCATCTTCCTTGTTGCAATACATAGCTAACACTGATGGCGAAGTCTAGTTAGCTGAGGACATGACCTGGGTGGGCAATGCCCCACACTCTGCAGCGACCAAAGTCACCGCCTATCGCACGGAGTGTGCATGAAGTGCTCCGTGTCTAAACCTGCCAAGTGACGAACCGAGCACACCACCTCACAACCGTTTGGGAACTGATAGGGCGGTGCGGACACATATAGGACAAAAACAGTTCACCAGGCCCTGTCCCCGATGTGTGAAGAAGTTGATCTCTCAAGAGGGCCTGGGCGGCGGATGTAGGCTTTTACACAATGCACCGCACCTAATTTCTTCTCTGAATGTTGAAGCAGCCACACGACGATGAAGGGCCCACCATCTCTGGCCATCTTGTGGTTCCTTTTCACAAAAATGGCCTCTCCGTCCTGTATATCACACCATTACAGTGACAAGCGGGCCAGCTAAGTAGCCCTACTACCAGCTGCTACAGCCATCAACACAACAGATTTGAAAGTCAGAAGCTGTAGGCTCAAACTCCGTAGGGCGTGCAATGTGCGCAAATACCTTGCCACAACTGCAAGGTCCCATATAACGACATATCGGGGTCTTGATGGCCTCTTTCAAAAAAAGACCCTTCACAAACCGATGCACCAGCGGCTGTAGCGACAAAGTCACATCACCACACCCTTCATGACTAGATATCGCTGCCAGATATCCCATCACGCCACAGAACAGTAGTCCGTTCGAGAACAGCTCTGCAAAAAATGCCTTGAGCACCACACCAGTCACTCCACTTTGACCACTTTGAATTGTACAAGTGGCGCGTTGATACTGCCACATCTGCCAAGACAATGTCTTTCGCAACCGCCGACAGTTCACACGCACCACCATTGCTGCTTGGCAAAACCGCCGGGCTCTTTATTAATCCGGGCTTGATTGTCGGCACAAGCGGCCGGGTACCGGCGCCACCATCACCACTAGACCAATTCGCAATGTCACTCGGATGACTCCCCTGGGAGCCCATCCCAATCACTCCAGCAAAATCAGTAACAGAAGGAAACAAACCAAAGCGGCCTTTGGAAGGGTCAGTTTCATTTTTTTGACTTAGGTTCTGGTTTCAGTTTTCATGCCCGCAAAACCATGGTTTTGGTTTTTGCATCCAACACCCCAAACAGATATTTCTAGTTTTTTTTCTTGTAACAGTAGTTTTACTAGCTTGTAACCCGCTCCTGCTTTCACTTCCAGCAGCGTCATAGACCGTGGGTCTAGCTGTGCCACTATTTCTTTTTTAAATGACCAGGAGCTTTGCTGTGAAATATACGTAGAAAATGATAATTATTAAAGAATTCAAAACAACAAACCAATATTTGATTTTTCGAACACCGCACGAAAAACCGACTTAAAATCCGATTCGGTTTTCAGTAAAAACCAAAAATTCGGTTTCGTTTACCGACCCATCTATAGTAGCACTTTTTCGCAACTTTGTATACTTTCCCAAGAAAATGAAGGACAAACGTAAACCCAAACATTGAACATATATTTGAATAATTATCAAAACGACAGGATAAAGAGCAAAAAAAGTCATCAGACATTAGTATAAACTAGACGAAGCCTGTGCTATACATGGGGCCGGTCATGAATTAAGTTTACAAACACACTTTTCCCGACATTTTTCGTGCCCGTGCCCGTGCCCGTGAGCCATATGCGAGTTGATCAACCGCTACCTCCCGGATGCACTTGCAATGCTGGTAGAACTGAAGAACCACTTGCAATGCAGGCGTGAGGAGAGGGAAGCGATTGTTCGACCTTTATTTTTAACTGCTCAGCCGGATCCAGCATACTACAAGGATTCGGACTGCAAACGTCGAATCCTTTCCCCCTTCATTAACGAAAAAAAAGGGCAACAATTTGGGATAATACTGCAGTAAAATTGCAGTATTATCCCAAATTATTGCCCTCTTTTTCGGTAATGAAGGTGGAAGGGGTTCAACGCTTGTAGTCCGAATTCATACTAATTTCTGATGACTTTTTTTGCTCTTTATCCCGTCGTTTTGATAATTATTCCAATATATGTGCGGTAGTGGTTGGAGTTTTTATTGCGAGCCTGAAGAAGATAGTCGGCTAGGTTTTCCATCCACAGCAGAATTGATTATCGAAAATTCGCCAAGAGTAGTGAACGTTCTGGTCTTTCTGGAATCCTGCATATTTTCCTCTCTAAGTAAATAATATATGTGTGACTTCCGAAATTTACTGACCCACACCTCACACCTTTCCCTTGTTTGAAACTGTTATTCCTTGAATCCATCCCTGTTGTGTACAGTCCCATAGCTCTATAAGAACGGAGGGTGAAAAAAGTCGCGTGTAAAACTGGTGGCGCCCTCCAGACGCCATTTGTGAACTAAACTGTTGGCTCCTAATGTGTCCATATAAAAGGGTTCTGTAGAACCAAACTCATACCATCCTACACACTCAAGATTCTAGGAGTAAGTGACAATAATACAAGTAAAAGACAAATGTGTTAATCAAGACAAAAAATTATTACGGTACTGTGGCAAGATTATTGTAGCAAATCGGAAAACAGTAACACAATTTTCTGTTCAAAATACTTAAAAGCAATTTTGAGTTTTTCAAGTATTTTTTCCAGGCCTGGTACATTATTTATCTATTCCGGGACATTACAACATTTTCAAGGACCCGTATGATGGTACAAACCTTGCCAAGTTAACATCAGCTTTTGCTACTAACTAATTGTAGAAAAAAAATGGAAATAACAAAAATTGTCTGTTGTTAACTGTCAATTCTGAAACTCTTTTGAAAGTTGTGGTAACTCTAGAAGTGTTTCCACTCTAACCAATACTTATTTGAATATTACCAGCTTCGGGCCGCAGAATGTTTACGACTTCAATACGATCTATGTAGATCATGACACCTCCACTGAAACAATCAACAATAATTAGTGTCGGCATCACAACACCTGCGTACAAAAAAACAACAAATGCTAGCCTACTATATCAAGGTTTTTACGACTACTTTAAAAAAAAATATGAAGTCAAAAATTAGCATTTGTGATTCCGGGTGTAACTAAAAGCCAGGCTCAACTTTACAGATGGATTTAACACGACAGAGAGCCGACGGCTCAACAAGGTCGTGTCAGTATGGCTCAGCGGTAGGACCTCTGTCTTTGGTTTCAAGGGTTGTGGGTTCGTCTCCGCACTCAGGCAGTCTGACAAGTCTAAAAGGCAATTTTGCACCTGTATTTATTTTACAGATGAATCCTAGACATTGAAGTAGTAACAAAGGCAGCACATATAAGTCTGATAAGAATCCCCCCCCCCCAAAAAAAATGCATTCGTATATATACGTCATGTAAAAAAATTCAAACTCCAGCACTTTAAAGTGATAAAATGCCACAAAAGGGGTCAAAAACATACAATCTTCACTGCTAGATGGCACCATCTTTCAGTTGCAACCAGTTGCAGCCATCAATGGATGACGTAGATATACGTCATCGGGCCCTGAGTCGATCATGACGTATATATACGTCATTGGGCCCTGGATAGATGTTAGCCAGCTTGGATTTTTGCTGGTGTTGGCAAAACTGAGGTATTTATTATAAAATAACTCGCTACAATGAATTGATCATGCACAGTTCCATTATTTAGTAGATTATTTTGTGAAATAGTGTGGATTTAGTTAGAATAAAGACATATTTTACCGCGACGTAAAGAAGCGTCATTGAGCTGTGGTAAGATCATCTTTAAAATAGCCCAATGACATATGGGGCTTAATTAATATCAATACAGTACTTTCACATCGTAACAGGTCATTTAATTATGCAGAAAATGTTAGGATTGCGCACTTTATTTTAGGTAAGGTGTTTTTCCGAGCGTGGCTTATCTGCGAGTGTGACTTATGTGGCTTATGCTTAAAGTATTTGAAAGTGTTATTATTTTGATTAAGTAAGAATAATTTTTGTTTATAATTTTGTATTAATACTACGTTAAGTAGGACTATTATGTACGTACATAATAGTGTAGTAAGCTTAATGTAGGAGTGGTGCTGTTATGACCAATTGATAAAAGTAAGACAGCTTGGCCCACATAATGAGAAATATCGCAATAATCGCATATCAAGGTGCTGCAATAATCATGTAGTGGAAATTTCATTACCGCCCATCCCTACTCACCTCGTACCACACGGCACATTCTTGACTTCATCAGTTTGCAGTGTAACCTAAAACAGTAAGATTTTAGCATACCTATTAAAAAGCTGACTAATTCTACATAAAGATATAAAATAAAATAAAATAAAATGGAATGTTGACAAATTACCTGAACAGTGCGAACCGTAGTTAGGAAAGGAACCATCATATGAAAACCAGGTTGACTGACATGTTGCAGTAACGCACCGCCCTGCAAAGTTAGGAAAGAAGTAATACTGAGAAAAGTTTGCATTCTTTAATTTTTCGTAAGGCTCGTGCTACCGGTTCCTACAAACACTACAAATTTTGTTCGTACGAGTACATCATAAACCATTATTTATTTTTTCATGCTGGTGGTATTTTCATATTTCCAGTAGAAACAAGATATACACTCAAAATATCAATACCGTTTACCGAGTACCACATATGTTTGACAAACCAATACTGAACTAAAACTCCACTCGCGTCCAACTTCATCAGGCAACACTTTTGATGTCGCTTCTTGTGACCTACAGCACTGTTGTTAATGGTCAAACTGAGTGACAATTTACACTTGCCACTCATGGCCTCCAATATTCACAAGGCTGTTACTTGGGTTAGAACTGCTCCGAGGTCAGGCTGCAGGAGATGTTGGATTTGTGGATAAGATGGTGGCTGTAGGTTCATAAGGGGCACTTCACACCGTTCACAATGCTGAATTGAGAGGAACTCCAAGGCCCCAAGATGTGGGTCCCAACTCGAGTTAAGACTCAAAGAGGGTGTACTGTTTGTTCCACTCAACCTTGAACTGTGTTTCATTGCGATGGGATGCGATATAGTTTGCCAGGTCATTATTCACGGTGGCTGAACTGTGCTCTTTCAGACAGTTGTTCACCCCTCTCCGTGTTTCTCCGACGTAAACAGTATTGCACTCCTCACATGTGAGAAGGTATAGCCCCCTTTTGGTCTTGGGTGCATTTGAAGCCTCCTCGTCCAACGGTACTCAATAAACTGTACCAACATTTTGAATATATATCGCGAGTTTCTACTGGAAATCTGAAAATGTGAACTCCCAAATTCAAAGTAATTCACCAAACTGATGGTGATATTAACCACCAACTTGTGGCAACAGCCACACAAAAAAACTTGGGTTATCGAACATTTACAACTCCGAAAAGTAAGTTTGTCTATTGAAAAGTGTTTAAATCGTGATACGAAAGAGCTGTACAACAAGGGCCCAGCTGTCGTTTTGTTCAAACATGCTGGATTCAGTTCAACAAAATGTGCTACAATTTTCTGGAAGTTTGTGTGAAGTTGGCATTGGGCAGGAACAAATACAAAAACACTTAAAGGGCAATTACATCCATTTTGACATGCATGTATTACTTTTGGATTACTTACACAATAACTAAACACAAGAATTGCGGTAGGAATATGTTACGTACGTCCGATACAACAATTTAATTAATGCATCACCAAAACACGAAACGGAGACCGCCATTGTTTTGCTGGAACGTGCAGAAATTAATGCCAATAGACGGTGCTTATCGATTTCGAATTGTAGCCGATCTGTTGGCTGTGAGTATCTGAAGCGTCAGACGGCCTTGACAGTATTGGCCAGCTAAGGCCGTCAGACACTTGAGCCACTCACAGCCAACAGTGCTATCTCAATCGGCTGCGAGTATAAATTGATAGCACCATCGATTACATTGTTGTATCGGACGTACGTAACGTATTCCTACTGCAATTCTTGTGTTTAGTTATCGTGTTAAGTGAGCCAAAAGTAAAACATGTATGTCAAAATGGATGTAACTGCCCTTTAATGGCACTGTAAAAGTTTAAGTTTGTAATTATTTGTGTTCATATATAAGCTTTTTGTGTTTCCAGATTACGTGAGGTCATTTTACAACTTACCTCTTAAGTCTCATTACTTAAGACTTAGCACCTTTTAAGTATGTATTAAGTAATAAATAATTTCGTTCTGCGACACATTTACGGTTTACACAGCCTACAATGATTAAAACTAACATAGTATAAAAGAATACGCCTTACCCTATAGTAGACGCCTACATAACCTGTAATACAAATGTTATAATTTATTTAAAAAACAAACAGAAAACAAGACAAGAAAGATTTTAATCTTTATGTTAAGACAAGACACAAACCTTCTCCTATACGATGCAGTGAAAAATTTACTATTACTCCTACAAGTGCCACAAGAACCCCAATGCCAACCAGTCCATTAGCAGGCATGACTGATGTCAATCTAGAGAGACAATAAAATAATTACAAACGTAACATGAAACAATCCAGAAACTTGATGAACTTGCAATCTGGCAAATTAGAAAATACACTGCATTTTAAGATTTGAGTACCGTAACATGGGAGCAGTGTTTGAAAATTACATTTGTTTTAAAACAAGAGTAGTCTTGTTTTATTTTAACAAGAAAAACTTTGTTGAAGTTTGTAAGGACGAAATTCCGAAAACGTTAATTCACATAGTAAAAACATAATCATACATCCCTAATCAAATTGAGAATATGTACGGAACTCCTACTATGAGAGTTCATCTTTAACACAGTAAAAATTACATTTCGGAAAATGTTACACACTCAATCTCCTAACAGTCGGAAACACCAATGTTTCGGCAAATTTTCGATAGCTTATGAACATACAACAGCAGCCGTCAACTCCGACAATCAAGTACTTGGTCAGACGGGACCTCCACGAGAGCCTAAGAGGCTTTATGGCTGATGGTGTGTGCCTGAAGCATCGAGTAGGCTACTGCAGTATCAATCGCTGAATTCGAATAACAACAAGAGTGATGGTGTAAACCGGGTGAGCCTAAGTATTTCAAAAGACGCCTGATGAAGATAGTTGCGCTAATGGATATTCAAAACTTAGCGGAAAAGTTGGGGTTTCCGACTGTTATGAGATTAATGTGTGTAAAATTTTCCGAAATCTAATGTTTATTTCCCCCCCCCCCCCCCCCCATTTTCAAACATTTACACAAAACCGTCTCGCACCTGAGAATAAACACGAAAATAAAAAGCATTTACAACATTGACATAGCCTACATCTGAACAGAGTTATACAAGAAAGCCAATATGGTGGCAGGCGCCTTTAACTGTTTGTTTGTTAAATTGTGCGCGGTTACAATTAGGGAAAAATAGTATGGAATATTCACAAAAAAATATTCAAATTCTTTCAAAAACAATTTTTTCCCATGGTTAGGCCCCATCATACCCCTCCCCCCATGAAAATCCTTCATTAAACACCAAGTCAAATAATGTAGTCGACTTGGCAAGGAATACATAATAATACCAAAAGAAAAGAAAAAGAAGTTGCAACACGTTTAAATTTCAACCTACTTCCCTTTTCTTCCTTACCTACCTCTCCTCACTAGCAAGTGTGCGATCCAAATTGCATAGATCATTCACACTAGTGACTACAGCATAATTGGGAGGGAAAGGACGAAAGCATAATTGGGAGGGAAAGGAAGAAAGCATAATGGGGACTGACTGGGATGCAACAAGTCGACGGAAAAACATAAAAAAAACTTAACACAAAACAAACAAGATAATATGCAAAATACAAAAAAGCAATTTTTGGGGGTGAATATTCGAATGGAATAGATATCTCCTGCTCGAATATACTCCTAACGAATGAACATTAAACTTACTTTCATGACAAATACTCACTGTTCAATACTTTCATCTTGAAACGCATAGAAGTTTAATGAAAAACCAAAGTAGCCTAGGCACATACTCGATATTTTCAACGAACGAGTAGTTGAATATTCCTCCGACCCCAGTTGTTGCAATCCCCTGTAATTATTTTAAATAACCCACAAATCCATACAAACCCCGTGCTACTCGGCTCCTCCTAAAATGGTAACATTGCTATTTTCAACACGATTCTGGTGTGAATTGGCCGACCGTGTATTTTCAAATAAAGATTAGTTTCAACACACATTTCATTCATGATGATTTGCAAGGAATTCTACTTCAAAAAGAAGAAGAGTAGGCTGAAGAAGACAGGTTGGCGTAATCCACACTAAATATCACATGGAACGAGTATGTCGAAAATTTTCACAACGCAAAACTGTTGTATTTTCTTTCTAAAGCAGAGTTTTCTTGAAATCATCATAAATTTAGTGCTTCGAAGTACTAAACCGTATAACACATTTGATTAACTATTTTTTTAATGATATCTTAAATAGTGCTTGGTACGAGAGAGAGAGGGTTCTAATCATGTAAATCATATTGCCAAGCTTTCGCTAATGAATGAAAGCAGCCAAGGCATACGACCTGACCAATTTAATTGTCCGTGGCTAGTGGATTTCCGCAAGTGTATTGTTAACCACACTTCCCCCACACTCCTCCTCCCCCCCCCCCATCCACTTTTTTTTTTTTATAACAGATCTGGACTAATCTCAAGACTAAGAAATTGTCTTTTCTTTCCGCAAAACGAGCACCTTGCTCACTTGCACTGAAAAGACCACACCTATCTAGTAAGTAATTATATAAACCAAGGCTTTACTCGTCGCTGAAAGGTCACTAACAAACAAACTACAGCTCTGTACAGTATATCTCACTTAGAGGAAGCAATTCGATTTAATTCTCATTATGCCTATATTAGGGCAATGACGTTACCGCTGCAAATCGTCGGATTTTTACAGAAACACAAACTGCTTCTCGTCAGGATTCGAAGCTTTTACGCTTAACTTCGTTGATGAGCGGCATAAAAGTGAGGTTTGTGCCTACTTAATAAGAAATATAAATGCTGCCAGCCTACAAGTAGGATGAAGAGATGCGATAGGAGGCTTACAACGCTATCTCAAATAGAGGAAAACATCTCCAATACAACGACACAATACCACCAACGAAGAACAAACACAGTTCTTCGTTGGAGGTATTGTGTCGTCGTTTTGGAGATGTCTTTAAAATACCGCTCTATCAACCGGTTACCGGTGTTTTCAAAGAGGAAAACATTGTAAACATCATAAAACTACACATCTTAAATTGAAATTACTTCGTATTAAATGAAAATCGTAAATCGAAACCGGAAACAGAAATTACTTCGGAATACCGTTTTGCAGAAAGGAAACAAAACTCATCACACCGAATGCCCCTCGTGTTTTTATGAAATCTATATTTTTGTGCATTTTAGCACTCAACTCCTTTCCATCAAATTAAATCTGCAAAGGAGTATTGTGCTTAACACACAAATATAAAAGGCGGAACAGATAACTTTATCCAATAGGCCTAAAACTAGTAAGCTTATACACAGCAATGCTACATAGATCAAAATGGACCCCTTGTAATATCAAGAATTTATAGTGTTACCCTATAAATTCTTGGTAATATCTAACTCATATGCTCGATATGCCCACCTTCTTGCGCTAGGCACTCTTCACACCCACTAATGAATGATGCACGAACGTTTCGTAGCATGTCAGGCGTGATGTCTGCAACTGCTTCTTGAATCCCGTCCTTAAGGTCATCGAGCGACAGGGGTTGTTTCATACACCTCGTTCTTAAAATGAAACCCCAAAGGAAGTAGTACAACGGAAAAAGATCAGGTGGCCTCGCTGGCCATGGAACTGGTCCATCCCTACCAACCCAGCGGTTGGGGAACTGGTCATTCAACCACCTGTCGAAGAGGTAGATGATAGTGGGGTGGTGCTCCATTCTGTTGGAACCACATTCTTTCTCACCGCTAGTGGCAAATCATAAAGGACTTTCAACAGTTCCGTTTGCAGGAACTGCAAATACGAATATGTTCAATAACTAAGATAATTAACCCAACATTTGAAGTCCAAGAATACATGCCATGTGCTTGTCTTTATTCTAACTGCACACTGCTCGCGCTAGGTGGCAGCACTCTACAGCAGGAACAAGCCTGACCACTGATCTCTACAAAACATTACTACAATACACTCCAAATACCTTTGACCATTAAGGGTTCCATCAAAAAATATTGATCTAATGACCCTGTCCCCAATGATGCCAGGCCGAAACATTGGTTTTAAATCGAACTTGGAAGTAGTTCTGACGTAACGGTATGTGGATTTTGATCGGACCAATGCATGTTTTGCCTGTTCACTGTGCCATCCCTATTAAAACAAGAAAACATCACATGGTCTACAAAAGTTGGGAGTGTCATTCATCAACCATTGCATAACCAGGCAAAAGTCCTGTCTCCAAAACAGGTCGTCCTCAGTCAGGGCTTGAGGCAGGTGAATGCGGTACAGGTGATACCTATGCCGAATCCGCGGTACTGTGCTGTGGCTTAACCCTAGTTGTCCACCAATACGTCTGCTACTTATGTGTGGATTGACAGCCACAAGAGCCAGGACCACCTGTTCTCGCACTTCATTGCCCACTATACGATCCCGTCGTGGTCCACGCCACGGTTGAGCAAATGTACCATTCGTTCTAAGCCTGGCTACAACATTACCGATGGTTCGTGGGGCCGGCTGTCGACGATCGGGATACCTTTCTTGATACACTCTTGCGGCTTGCCTTTCATTTTCATCGCATACCCCCCCCCCCCCCACGCTGCGACCATGTCAGTTTTCTCTGAACTTGTGTGCACTGGCATTTGTAACAGTGGTTTCCATTATAAATGTTATGGTATAGATTACCAGAACTACTGCAGACCTGCTTGCAGTGCTATACCAGGTAAGAAACACGTTAAACAAACGACCAACCTTTCTAAGCCAACTTGGCTTAAAAATTAACCAGGTAGGAAGAACATAAAATACACGACAATTTGAAGCCAACTTGGCTCAAACATTTTCACTTATTTTGTGACGCAGCACCAAAAGTGTCCCAGTTTCCTCAAACTAGCAAATTTTCGAATGCCTATACTGGCAATCTTCCTCAGGCTTGGGCAAGAGACGCAAATGCACCAATCTGTCCACAACGAACGTGACGATTCAAATTCTTCCCCCCCCCCCCCCTTTTCTCATTTATCAACTTTCCAGGTTGCTGCTGTCAAGCTCCGTGCATGTTGCTGTAACAGCTGTAATAGGAAGAAATTTTTCACTTCGTCTCCAGTTTTTTACACAGTTCGGGGGTCACAATGCGGGGTCTTGGCCATTCGTAAGTTGCATTGTTTTATCCTGGCAGTGCTGAATAGCAATTGCCTGCAAGGAGCGGAGGTGTGCCTCTTTGAATGTGTTGGGTTTTAGCATCACTCTTCCAAGCCTGAGGAAGAATGTCAGTATAAGCATTCGAAAATTTGCTAGTTTGAAGAAACTGGGACACTTTTGGTGCTGCGTTACAAACGTTAGTGAAATGAACGGAAACAAAAGTAATTATCCGTACCATCGGTATTTGATTTGGTTCAAAAATGTACCGAATAGAACACAGCCAAGTCCTAGCTAGCAAACGTTATGGGATTAGGCCTATAGGATTTCCTAGATCACAACATTCTGCATTATTGTGTGCGCGGCGCAGCTTAAGTCCTGCGAGTATTTTATGAGCGGCCACGTCTTCCTGGAGGGGGCGGCTTTAATCGACGGCCGCCATTGTTTTTGTAACCATCTTGGATATCAACACGGCACACTGCTACTAAAAACGTACAATCGATTATCTGAATTCGTTCTACGTAGAACTCAAGATAAGCCGCGGACACTATAAAGGTGGACTTTTTCGTTTCCATTTTATTCCATTCACGTAGGCTAGGCTATGTATACGCCTATTGACTATAGGCCTACTGGGCCAAGTTATCTGTTCCACCCTGTAGATTTCATGGAAGCAGAAGCACTCGGGATATTATAGCCGATAATTTTCACAAATAAAAAGTTGGAAGACTTTCATCTCTGTCTGTGGAGTTTTTTCTCAACGCCACTCCCCTCCCCTCAACTGGGCCTCAAAACTCATTCATGATACCACCCCCTCAAGAGGACTCAAAAAATCTTGGGCTCCCAGTTCCACCACACTTCCCCCCCCCCCCCCAATAAATAATGACAGTCCTCTTCAAGAGGTTTCAAAAACACTCGATATGCACACTGCTGCACAGAAACTAGGAATCTTATTATTGCCGCTAGTAACAGTAAAAACGTTTAAACAATAGTTGGTTTTGGACACCACACTGGTGAGAACAGACTAGGCTGTCGCTTAATGGGCCCCCCCCCCCCCGAGGTTATCTGCAGACAAAATAAATACATTACTCATTAATGTGTCATGTAACTATGTTCATAAATTCTAGGCGTAACCATGGCAGTTGAAAACGAGTCCAAATAAACATTAAAAAAATTATTGCTACCATGACTACGGTATTGGTGTGGTAGCAAAATAAAAAGAGCACTTTTCCTCATAGGAACATCATCAGCAGGTGGCCTAAGCCAACCTCAAATACCGATTTTACAATTATAGAACAGATATTTTTTATATCACTCATCATTTTCTGCATTTCGTATGGGCCAATTCGAAAACTGAAAGTTAAGGATTTGACAAAATTTGGTACGCTAACAATCCACAGATAAATAAGCATGATCAAATAATAATTACCAACAAAAAGAATTAACACCAAGATAAGATTGAGTAGGCCTACGAATTGATTTACTAAACCAAATAAAAAAATTATATTTTCCACTTATTTTTTTCCTCAACAAAATCCAAAACAAATTATCGCTCGAGTCTTTATAAAGAGAGAAAAAAAAATCTTACATTGTCACATTACTATTTTAACAAAAAGGGAACGAAATTGATAAATTATTCAAAATATGCTGAAATTTAGCCACGCTGGCTTATCACATGCAAACACGCTTCCCTGGAAAAAGAGGGTTGGGCCTTGGAGGATTGAGACGAGCCTACATAGGAAATTATTAGCAACCACGTCAATTTTACACATAACAATTATTGTCACGTGTTACCATAGACAAAGTATCACCTACTTCAGCCTTACTTTAATTTAAAATAGAAGTCAGCTGCCGTCTACACCTATTCATAGTCTAAAATGAATGAAATACAGACAATCCGCCTTCTCAACAGGTTCCCTCGGCGTTACCACAGCACGCCGCCATCTTGCCAAAAAAACGTATTTCTCTAAGTACCCTGCCACATACTAAGAGGTTGTAGCCCCAACAACTTCTCGCTCATTGGTTCGAAACTTTGGTCTGATGACGTCGCACATACAGTCCTCCAGGCGTACCTGAACACAAGCGATAATTTTGCAACTACGAGAGGTAGCTTGGCTACAGACAAAAAATCAGTAGATGTGTGCAAGGTGCACTCACTTGTTACCAGAGTGGTTATACCAAGCACTGCCGCCACTACAGTGACGTCACACGACTAGCGCTAGAGTAACGTGTAGCCAAAAGCGGGCAAGGCGTGATGCTGTTTGCAGCGAAGCGCTCGAGGGGGCTTCTCACTCTGGGAAATCCCTCGCAATACGGTCAAAAATCCCTGGATTTCCGTAGTAATTTCTGGAAATCACTGGAAACCCATGGAAAACTTACAGTAACCATCTTCTGAAGTAAGGAACCCCTCATCTTCCCAAGTCACCTACTAACAATCGTAAATCATACAAGATCATTGGGAAATCCCTGAAAGTCATTAGAAATCCCTGAGGATTCCCGGAAACTTCAAGGAAATAATTAGAAATCACTGGAAATCCCAGGTAAATCATTAGAAGTCACTGGAAATTCTTGGAAGATGTAACCGGAATCTTGGAAGTCATAATCATACAGTACACAATTTTCTGAAGTGACAACCCCTCAATCGTGTCGCTTTATCAGAGAAAAACATCCGGTTAACAGAAAGCCCTGGAGTTTATTTAGTTACTCTGTGTGTTCACCAGAATGCTCAAGAATTCGTTGTTATTCTTTAGAAATGTCATGATTCAGAACATCCTCGGATTGCTCCACTTCTAATGGCCGACTGTAGGCGATGGCATTTGCTTTTAACAGAATGTTTCTTCAACAACGTATGTATGAAAGCAAGAATTTATAGGGTTGGGGAGAAGAATTTGTGACCGAGACCCAAACTGAAACGTCTTGGATACAGTTGTATTAGTTCAGGCTTAGTTTATAGAGGGCGCCATGTGTTTTAAGTGGGTATTTAAATTCAATTTTTAGCCTAAAATTAAACTAAACTAAACGAAACTAGCTTGCTTTAAATTATTATTTAGCCTACCTTAGTTGTAATTTAGTTTACTTTAGATTTGTGCTGAAAAATGAGCAAAAATTATCAGATGGAACACGTGGCGCCCTCTGAAAACTCTGAACTAATGGGGACCGATCTAACGTGTTTCAATAGGGACTTTTTAGAGTTACAAATTCTCCTCCCAAACCCTATAAATTCTTGATGAAAGTCAACATAAAATATCAATGTAGTTAAAATTGAACCAACAGCTAAAATTGCACAATCAAGGAGTAAGCCTCGATTTAGAAATTGTTTACTTAGGTGCAAAACGTTAGTTTTCTGAATGGTTACCGATGTGCCATTTACATGCTAAGAAGAGCAAATTAACAAGGGTAAACAAAATGAACACTTGATTTTACGAGGAATTTAATTTTATAGGGTGTGACTTTTTCATCCAAAACATTTAGCTTTGCTTTACTTCTGAAATTGCATTTAATAATCGTTCAGTGAACAGAAAGGCAATAAAAGAAAAGACCATAAGCATTTCAATATGTATCGCCAGGAGCCAATGAAGCGAGCTTTTTCCTGGTATCGCTTTTCTTCAGAAAAAGGCAATCAGAGATGGATGAAGCACCTTCTAACTGTTGCATTTGTGTGTAATGGTGTTGTTTGCCGCCCCTCCTAACCTCCCGTTTGCCATATCCAGATCAAAGTATTAGAGATGTGTGTAACGTATCAGTAACGTTGTAGAGAGACGAGTGAAAATATACAAAGTCTCCGATGTATTTCATTGTTGGGAACCATTTCCCCCAACAATTTTGGCGCCCGAACAGAGACTCGACCCCTGGACCGTCTCTGATGTATTTTATTGTTGGGAATCTTTTACTGGCGACACTTTGGTACTACCAAAACACAGCACATTCGACAGAGTTATAATGGAGCATTCCAGATGTCGGAACTAGAGTTAAGAGTCAAAAGAACTGCTTCAAGCCTTGCGTTACTGTGTTCCCATTTGTAAATGTACTTTTTCAGCCTTCGTTCAAAACATGTGTTGTTCAATGGAAGCTATGTTACCTTGAATGAGACAGATGGATAGTGGGGGCTAACCAATTGCAACAGGATACAAAGGAAGTAGATTTTTGAAGAATTTTGAGTATGCATGAAGTAATCAATGGACTCTGAATGGAGCAATCAGTCGCATCAAAAGGTAACATTAGTTTCCCTCATCAGACACTTTTGTTATACTCTGTTGATGTTGCTCACAGTTTCTGTGTATTTGAGATACCAACTGTTACGATGATGATTCTGGCGGGTATCTTTTTGAAACAGGGTGCAGCCACAAGTTGCTTACCCAGAACGACTGCAATTACCCCTCCAAGCACTCACACCCATCCAACGTCAATCCATTCCCTTCCTACTTCACCACCCCAGGAGAATCTCCTTCCCAACTCTCTCCTTTTCCCTTCACTCAAGGAGCCACCAATCCTCCCTCCTCCATCTTCCACCATCACATGCTCCAGGGTCTCCGCGGCCTCTCATTGATCCCAAACGTCACGTCCTCATCCTCCACACCCACATCAGTTTCCGATATTCAACGATCCCCCTCCCCCTTCTCTCACCCAAACAGCAGAACACTCTCCCGATCACCCCGGCAATTCTACTTTTATGCTCTAGTATATCCCAGAGATGGACTACCTCTCCAACACTTGTTTCCACCTTTACAATTTCCTTCCCTCTCTCCTGACCAACCTCATTCCCCACCCCCACTCTCACATATTTCCCAGTCAAACTCATCATCCACCTCCCCACTTTACAGCAAACCATCCCGCCACATAATCGTACACCCTTTGCAGCATCTACTCCTTCGGGAGTCTTCTAACCCTCCTATGAAACCACATCTTTGCTATCGCCTCCCTGTATTCCAGTCCTTACCACCCGTATCCCCCTTCACCACCTTTCCAACAGTGAAATGATCAGCCCCCAGTAGATCCTGAAACCGCTCCAATTCCCTTCCCCCCATACACCAAAGTCCCCACCCCCTGGGAATCATCCTCCCCAGAACAGCCACTCTCTTCCACAATATTCTCGTGACCTCGTACCTACTGTAACCCTTCATCTCTACCTTCTTAACCCTACTTGCTTTACTTCTCACTTTTCTTGCCATAAGCTAATAAATAATTCTGCTTTCACTCAGCCTCACCCCAGTCATAGTCTCACACCCATCCTCTTCCCACCACCCTTCTTCCTACAGATCCTCCTCCTCTTACACCGTGTACCCTAACTTTTCCATGCTGAAAACCACCTTCATCTCTACCCCCAAGTCAGCACACCTTCACCAATTCTTTCAGTGCCTCCCTCCCTCTTCTCATCCACACCATCAGCAAACGTGACCGGAGTACTCTACTCTCTCTCCCCCAAACAAAAGCCTATTCCTCCAGACTCTTCTCTAGGCTCCTTAAGTACGCTACATACAGTAACGGGGAAAGCGGCATCCCTGTCTCAATACCCTCTGGTATTCCACCCACTCCAGGTGGCCAAATGCATCCTGCCTCCTTAAAAACCCAATAAACTCCTCTTCGGCCCACAAAGCTCCCACCTCGCCCCCTCAGAGACTTTAGCCACATCCAGACACTCCAAAAGACTCCTTCCCTCCTTTCTTGCCACCTCGAATGCCTGCGTAACCCCAAAGATGATAACAGTTTGATAGTTTTGGAAGGACCCGATAGAGTGTAACTCGTCTTGTCACCCACTGGTCGTGATATGTAACCGTCTTAAATTTATTAACTTACACTAAAGCCTAGTGCAATCAAACTGCAGTTGCATCGAGTCCTTTTCTCGGAAACGTTTGGCTTGCATCTGGGGTCAGAGCATAGGTGACAACGCCTAACCTAACCTACACTCCTGGTGAGACGTTCTATAAAACATCCGAAGTAACGAAAAAATAAAAATAAATCCCTCCTGAAAACTACATCGGTTGATCTCATATGGTTATTCTTGCTCGGGAACGAAGGGTTGAGACTAATCGTACTATTCTATTAACAAGGCTTTATAATTCATTGGGGTTTTCTGGGTTCATTTTCATAGGCTTCATTTTCATCTAGGCCCCTATTTAATAAACTTATTTTAGAACATCGATATGTTATCACATTTCAACACTAGATTCTATACATCAGGATCTTACGATCGTGATCTGGAGCTAGCCAGCGACATGCTTTCAGCGACACTGGTCATGATTTCAGCTTCTTATTCGCAAATATTCGGAAGAATTTTCCTTCTTCAAACAAGCAGGGTAAACCAGGTGCAAACAATTAGTGCAAACTCGTATCGTCGAGCGCTCTTTCTACCGGTTTGAGAGCTCATCTAGCGCCACAATAAAGAAACATTGTTTCGCTACGCGAGGAAAGTAATAATACAAACACTGTAGCAAATTGTGGTAGTAGTTTCGTAGTTACGTATTTGTCAGGTAAATACCAAAGAGCCAAATAATCTCTGAACGAGCAAATTAATTCACGGCAATAAATACTTATAAATTGTATTTATTTGTTTAAATAATTAAAGCTTGCACATAACAATTTCCGAAGTTCAAGAAGCTCGGCAACGGATTCACGGCTGACTCACTTGTCGCCTTCACGCATGTGCAGAATAACTCATCAAAATGGCGGTTGTAATATTTGTTGTCGGTGTCGTTTCAAGAAGGATTGGGAAGTGATCGCCTGTTGAAAGACATCCTCGACGGATTTTAGGTAAGAATGACGAAGCACCTAACGTAAAAGGTGAGGTAAGATCAGGTTTAGCTCGGAATGGCACCTTAGTTTGCGCTTAAGGCATTCGCGAAGCTGCTTCGCCCAACAGATTAGGCTTATCTACAACCGCAAAGTGCCTCTTCCCTTTCCTTTCTTGTTGTTTGTTGCGTAGCGTACAAATCGTGTTATCGACAGTTAGATGTCAATCGAAGGGTGGAATTTGACGTTCGGAGGTGTGTACCTGATCGTAAATGAGTCGTGGAAGTGTTGACGTTTCGCGTGAAAAGTGCTTTTTTTGTGTGAATTCGCGTGACATTGCGGGCACTTTAGGCTTTACACAGGGCGATGGAAGGTTAATGAACTTCGAGACTGGTTGTGGTTGTAAGTCGAAACGAAAGCTAGCGGAACGCAAATTGTCACGTAATTCTAGAACAATCACGTAAAACTGTGACGAAAAAAGCGCTATTGACCTCTTGGCGCTGAAGGCTGCAAATGCCCGCGAAGGAGGCGTCACTGGTTACTTGTGTTGGGCAACGTTGACGACTTCCCACTGCTGTGTTGTTACGTCATCAATTTTTAGTTTCGACTCGGCGAATGTTAAAATGCTGATAAGAAGTACACAATAATGCATTCGTACTATTGTCTTTGCTATTCGCTGACAAGGTAGGGTAGATTTGTGCAGTGTATTACACTTTGTAGCAGCGCTTTTGTTGAGGTTTTGCGGGGCTCAACGTGAGGTGCACCTCGGTGCCAAGTTCAAGAGTGGTTCTACATGAAAAACAAGTCGTGCAACCTTCGTGCGCCCCCCCCCCCCCCTCCTCTTCTCTCGTACGCGTTCGGTCACGTTTTTTCTTGTTTTGGTTGGGTAGCTTTGCTCTCGCGGTCCAGGGTGTTCTGTCTTGGAAAATGTTTCGTGAAAACAAAGAAAAATTTGGAATGTAAAATTGTTCGTACAGGGTACTAATTTAAATTTATCAGCATTTGCGTTGCGCCAAAATAGGCATAATAATTAATATTGTAAGCTTTGTTAGCTCCCTTACCCCATGATGTGTATGTTAGGCTAGTTGGAAAAAAAAATCTACTTAGGCCTTGACGAAACTAGAATTCTGAAAGATCGTCAATGTCTTAATGTGCATCGTAATTTTCAAGGAAATCTTGTGATAAAAAGTGTTGGTTTCTGAAATTGGTTTGAAAACGCATGTGTTGGCATTATTACGATTTTGGAAAAATAAAATCGTGGCAAAGTAAGGCTGACACCAAATTTTCTTTTATATTTGACTCGGTCCGCGAGTTTCAGCCATTTTCAGTCTCATGGGGGGGGGGGGGGGGTACCCCCCCTTTTTTTTTTGCAAAATGCCCTTTTGATTGTAACAAAGTTGGCCTTTTTGTGAAGAGAGCAAATTAAAAAATAAAAGGACTCGACAAAAAAATGTCCTAAAACATTATGTGCCCTTTTACTAAAAATTGCCGCAGCCGTGTCTCTTTTAAGGGGCAAGATGGCCTGATGGTTAGGATGACCGTCTTAGCGGTGGGCGGTACCAGAAATTTTAAAGCCAGTGCCGGTACCAAGCTTAGTACCCCGGTACTTAAGAATGTGGCTGTATCGGGTATTTTAGTGCTGTGGTGCCAACACCCGATTTTTAAATAATAACAAATCTTCTTGAAAATGTGTTTTGTTGATATAGCCTAGTTTTAAATTTACTTCCAACAGAGTGGAAATTCTCCATATTTCGCTTACTTCCACACTCCAGATAGTTCCTTATCTAGCTAATTTTCGACTGCAGCCTGCAGCCTTCTTCAGGCTCTTCGAAGGTAAGTTTATCTTCTGTTTACATCCTTCGTTGTGAACACGATCGCCATCCGAGTTTGAAATCGCCGCTTCGCGTAGCCTCCCGAATTTAGAAGGCCCTTCGTCACTGCCAAGCCTCACGTCGTCTGTAGGCCGTTCCCAACCTCTCAGTTTCCATTTTGAGCCTGAAGAAGACTGCAGGCTGCAGTCGAAAATTAGCTAGATAAGGAACTATCTGGAGTGTGGAAGTAAGCGAAATATGGAGAATTTCCACTCTGTTGGAAGTAAATTTGATGCAGTGTTCCACAGTAATGAGCGTCAACGTTATGAGCCTAGTTTTAATGGAAAATTTTTTATGGATGCCCCCTGATTTAAGTTTAATACATGTTCCACGATTTGATAAAAAAAAAAAACATCATCTAAGGCCACTTAAAATAAGAAAGTTGTTTCTCGAGCCTTTTACAAAAAATATCGGTGCGGGTGGGCAAATTTTTTTTTTATTATGTATTTACTTTTTTTACCATAATATAGGGGTTGTAATTTAAAACAAAGCCATTTTGGTTCTATATTTTTAATGAAAAACTTCAAACAAATATGACGGTTTACACGGGAGCCCTATCACAGTATTTGGTAAGCAAAAAGAACACTCGCACAAAAAAAGAAGTCCGGTGAATTCAAAAATCGTTAGAATAGATCGTGAGTTGACATTTCTGGTTCCGTAAACCAAAAAAAAAAGGTCGGTGCGGGGGGTTTGGAGTCCGTGCGGCGGGGCTTGAGAAACAACTTTTTTTTTTAAATGGCCTAAAATGTGTGGTTAACTATCCAAGTAATATCAAAGTATCAAAGTAATGCAAAGTACCAAAGTTACGCAAATTTGGCTCCACTTCTGTGCATTTAAAATTCTGATTTTACCATTGTTTACCATCTTTAACTGATTGTTGCACTGCTTTGAGCCCTACAACACAAGGACTAAATGAACTATTGTTATAATTTTAGCTCCTTTTTTCATATTAAAACAATACCAGTATTTTAAGAATGCACGGTATACCATGGTACACCGTAAGCAACTCTCTCGAAAGTTAATCCAATATCTGTCGCCACTTTTCCAGTAGACCATAGAAAGCACTCGCCATTTCACAATTTCTACTCGCCTCATACTGGGTAGCCGAAATCCTACCAAATACATCTTGCACGATCCATGGTTTTTCTATTTATGCAATTCCTAAATTGAACGATTTTCTTTAGCCCCAGTATTAAATTGCAGAAAAGCAGTAATGTAGTCCATAAAAATCTGATTATAACGCCGCAAACCTTTCGTCTCTAATTTGTATGGTTCCCGTGATATCACTGTTTGAGTGTCATTGTCTATTGCTTTTTGCCATTTTGGCGAGCAAGGCTAAATTCCAAGTCGCCAACTGCTGATTTCCATTCGCCAAATGGCGAGTGGCGACCGACATTGGAGAGAGTTGACCGTGAGAACCGGTTTACCGCCCAACATTAGACCGTCTCATGTGCCAGAAGTCCCAGATTCGAGTCTGACCTCGGGAAGAGAAGGTGATGTCTCATGCTTATGTCAATTGTGGCATGCAAAAGATCCTAAGGACTTCCGATGGGATTTACCCTGAAAAATTGTCCCGCTTTCCTTCTGGTGCTATAGCTAACGCTGGGTGTACGTCAACAACAGCCCTCTCCCTCTCTGGACTCTATTCACTCTAGCCTGCCTTCTATTTTGGTTGCTAGCATTGACCAGTCATAAATTACAAGCCTACAAAGCCGATTTAAAAAAAAATTCTCGGGTGCATGCTCGTCTAAAAAAGTTTGTGCGCTTCAATATTTTCCTAAGAAAATTTTTTTTTCTCCCTAATTTTGCAAAAAAAAAAATTACTGTTTCGACAAAAAAAAAGACCTGTTAGCAAACGGGTCAAAGAGCACATGACAGGCATCGAGAAGAAAAAAAGTCAGAGAAAATGGAATAGCAACCCATCACCGCTTCCATCATGAAATAGCATGAAGCTACAAAAAAGCTACCAAAGCTACAAAAAAGCTACAAAAAAGCTACCAAAGCTACCAAAAAGCTACAAAATAAAACACGCAATTCGAGCTACACCTGTGTGCCCTCGAATGGCTCTCATTTCGACAGCCTACCTCGGAAACAACCACGTGGAGCTGATGAATAGCCAAGTACCTGTATTTCTAGAGATCTTTTACCATTCTAGAGGCCGTCTGTGGTTTCGCTTATAAGTGGAAAGCCTTCCTCCCTCCACCACCACCAAGAAAAGGAGACGAGAAGGAGTCACTGTCAACATAACTGACACTTGGCTCCACGGCACATTTTTCATAATTTCGTGATGCTCCTGGAAGTGGGCTGCTCACCCAGTGTGTGATGAAGATGGAAGACTTTGTTACAAAACTAAAGTGAATCCAGCCGAAAATGTTATGAACTGAACATTTTCGGCTGGATTCGCTTTAGTTTTGTAACTAAAATCTGAAACTTCCCAAGTTGAGGGGGATGAAGAAACCCCGATCACAAAAACAACAGAGGTGCGAATTGTGAACAGATAGCCTAGCGTTCAGGATATCATGGTGGTCATGCTGTGTCTTGGAATGTCAGGCTGTCTTCTCCCCCCCCCCCCCTCAAAAAATAGTGTAATTTAGCTGTATATATGTTGCAATGGTATGTCTGGAAAAAATATGCTCCCAACAAAACGTCCCTGGAAAAAATGCTTCCAGCAAAATGTACCCAAAAAAATTGTCTCCTACCAGAAAAAGTGAGGATTCCATTAAAAGTTGTGATTTCTTCAGTCAGTTCCAAAATTTCAAAATTAGATGGTAAAATTCGAGGAATCGTGCCCTTTTTTCATAAATGCATGAAAATCAGTATGATGAGTGTGCATGCCTGTAAGATCAGTTTTAGGTATGGAGCCACTTCGAAATTTACCCAGAAGCCCTTTTAAATCCAAGATGGCAGTTTTTTTTGGCTCCTTAACCGTCAACAAATCAAAAGCATAATGTGAAACAAAAACGTTCAGCACACAATTCCAGACAAAAAATGTCTTATACTTCCTTTACGTAAAATCAACTATTCAACCCCAAAATCGTATTTCAAGTTTGCCCCCCTTAATTTGTGCGAACGCTTCTTTTTTTCAATAGGTTTAGTGATTTTCGGGTTCAAAGTGCACTTGCGAGTCCTCTAATACCCCGAAATGGACATTCTTAAGATATTCTGAAAGATGTGGATCTTTTCTTTCCATCGCATTTAACCGCAATTGTTTAGCTTAGCTAGGGACCGTCCTACGCCCATTTAAAGGTGACGCCATAGCAGCGAAAACACATGGTGAGTTTCAAATTCAAAGTGCTATTGTGAGCTCTGTAATAGCCCAAAATGGACATGCTTAGGATATTCTGAAAGATAGGAATCTATTACTTCCGTACAACCTAACCGAAATTGGTTAGCTTAGCTAGGGACCACCCTACACCCACTTAAAGGGGAAGAGGTAATTTTTCGAAAAGAAATTGTATCCAAGGCTTGCACTCGAATCACTCGCAATAGCCACACAAAATCCACCACCATGCAACATAACTAAATGTGACTTCGGCCTAATCAAGGCTCTCCTTCCCGTCACTCACAAAACCATAGCAGCACGAAGCACCAAAACCGGCCCAATCCCATCCTTCAGAATATCCTAAGCATGTACATTTCGGGCTATTGGCGGACTCATAAGAGCGTTTTGCATTCGAAAATCACCATACGCATTCGCTACTACGCTATTACCTCGTCACCTTTAAATGGGCGTAGGACGGTCCCTAGCAAAGCTAAATAATTTCGGTTAGGTTTGATGGAAAGAATTAGTTCCAGTCTTTCAGAATATCCTAAGCATGTACATTGCAGGCTATTACAGAGCTCGTAGGAGCACTTTGAATTCGAAAATCACCATCCGCTTTTGCTGCTACACCTTTACCTCTTCACTTTTAAATGGCTGTAGGACGGTCCATAGCTAAGCTAAACAATTTTGGTTAGGATTGATATAAAGAATAGGTCCTCACCTTTCAGAAAATCCGAAATACTTCCAATTCGGGCTATTAGAAAGCTCGCAAGAGCACGTTGAAATCTAACCTCACAATAACAACCAATTGAACAATGGAGCGATCCTGCAAATTAAGGGGGAGGGGAGGGGGTTAACTTGAATACGATTTTGGGGTTGATTGGTTGCTTATACATAAAGGGTGTAGCCTATACCACATTTCTTGTCAAGAATTGTGTGCTGAACGTTTTTGTTTCACATTATGCTTATTTGTTGACGGTTAAGGAGTTACAGCCAAAAAAAAACGCCGTTTTGGCCTCCATCATGGATTTAAGGGCTCCTGGGTAAATTTCTAAGTGGCTCCATATGTAAAAATGCTCTTACAGGCATCCACATTCATCATGCCGATTTTCATGCTTTTATGGAAAAGTGCATGATTCTTCGACGATCGACTCTACCGCCTGACTAAATGTAGTACTCGATAGCGCGCATGTTCAGCAAGCCCCGTGCACCTGATGAAGGCTGCAGTAACGTACTTTAGTGATCAGCCAAAAATTCTTTAGTCAAGTCAAGAGTGTTTTGATTAACTCTTCATCATAGCATTACCCTCGGAATCTTTTAAATTTGGTCCAAATTTATTTTTTAAAGAACTAGAATTTAATTCTTTTGACTTAAATAATAATTCAGGTTTTCCATTTTTTATGGGCAACCCGGAATAGCCTAGCTTTTAGTGACATGTTCTAGTACTACGCCATTTAAACATTCCAAGTCTGCATAGGAGGGTATGTTAGCTGAGAAGGGGTAAAAAAAATGCTGTTACTCTTGTTGCAAATCAATCTCGTGTTGCAAATCAATACCATTTAAATATGCGGATTTAAAGGGGGAAAAAAATCGCTGAGGCCTAGGTTGTTGCCATGACGCTAATGTCTTGAAACCACTCCAGTAAAGTGCTAATGGTTCTTATGGATTTTAAAGGGGCGCGAAAGAAAACCAACTGGTTAGTTATGAAGTAGGGTATTGCTAATTTACTGAATTCTTTCAGTATCACAAGAGGACCCATTGCACGTAGGTGTTTGTAGTTTGAGCTTAACTTCTAACCCTTTAAGGACGGGTGCGCCCGCTGTAAAATCATTGTTGACGGCACTTCTACTGGGCAAATCAAAAACTTCCAACCAATTTTCATTAAGACTAAAAAATGGGTATGAAGGCCAGATTATTAAGGAAACAAATGACACAGGTTTCATTCCCTTACTACAAGTGGGTGAGAGGCTACAATTTTTTTCCTACTAGTCCGTTATAAGACCTTAGCGCAAATGCAGTCCTTAAAGGGTTAAGCTGCAAAAAAAACCAAAAAACAGGTTTTTCTCTATCATTGGTGAGAACCTTTTATTACCGACGTTTAGTGTTGGGCGGTATCAGACATTTTTCAGAGGGTGATGGTAGTGGTACCAAGCTTAGTACCCTGGTACTCGGTTTTCTCCTGTATTAAGAAAGGCGGTATCTGGTATTAGTGCTGTGGTGCCAACACCCGATTTTTAAATCATAATTTGTTGGCATGGTGTAGTTTTAATAGAAAAAATTTGTTGATTTTTTCCCTCCCTGATTTAAGCTTTTAATGCATGTTTCACGACATATTTGAAAAAAAAAAAATCCATTTTCTAAAATGTGCAGTTTACATGCCATCCAAGTGAAAATGCAATTATAAACAAACTGCTGGTCGCAGTGTCAAAGTTAGGTAACGGATTGTTGTACTTCTTTGAGCCCTACAACATAGTGTTATAATTTTAGTGCCTTTTTTCATATTAAAACAGGACTGTGGTACCAGTGTTTTCATTTTTCTAAAAGCAATTTGGTATGTTTTAACTGACAATAAACTTTCATGTCGTAACAAAGCCGCAAGCAACCCTTCCGAATGTCAATCCAGTAGCAGTCGCCACTTGGGCAGTAGACCTTACAAGTCTTGTATGATGAAAGGTTTCTCTAATTTATGCATTAACAAAATTGTGCAATTTTCCTAAACTCCAGTATTAATGCAGAAAATCCAGTTATATAGCCTTTATAAATCTGAGCATAAAGCCGCAAACCGTTCGTCTCTAACTTATATGGTTCCAGAGATACCCCATTTTTAGTGGCATGCTCTGTAGCTAGTCGCTGATTTGGCGAGTAAGGCTAAATTCCAAGTCGCCAACTGTTGCTTTCCACTCACCAAATGGAGAGTGGCGTCCGACATTAGGAAGGGTTGGCCGCAAGTGAATTCAATTTATTTGTTAGGACTGGTGGTGGTTTTTGCTATATAATTTGAGGACAATTAAAGCTACTGATTTGAGATTTAGCACTATTTGAAAATAGATGAAATTGCAGAGGGAAAAACGATAATTTACGTTCCAGTTTTATAATGGAAACCAAAACACGTTGAATCAGTATACTTGGCTTTTTCATGGCTTTATTAAAAAGTGTCGAGTAATTCAGTGTGCAGGCGATGCAGTCTTTAGACGATAAGCAAGTAATGCAAAGCATCATAATGTTTACATAATGTATAGTAAAAAAAAAAAAAACATGTCGGGCATTCACATTCTATTGTTCCCGGAAGCAGAAATTTTCAGTCAGTCTGTGAAAAGTTTTTTTTTTATAAACAAAAAACGGTTTGCGGGGAGAGTGAGGGTGTCTGAGGTCTGCAGGTAGGGGATGAATGTGGAATTTTGCTTTGTGCAAAAATTTCAGTAAGGCCTACCTAGGCTATTTGAGTGCATGAACAAGTTTCGTGCAAGAACATTTTTTCACGACCTTTTTGTGGTTTATTTTCTGCTAAACAACTTGAGTATGACCCAACCTATCGTCTTGAAAATAGCACTATTCAAAAGCTCTCAAAAAAACGGGTCGAATGGTTATTTAAACGTCAAAAATCTGTCAATTTTTGACAAAATTATCGCAAAAAGAAGATCACGAAAGAAAAAAAAAACGTGCTGCAACAAAGCCAGCCTTACTGTGACGTAGCGTCGCCCATCGCTCTCTTTCTGCCACGGCTCTTGTTCAAGCTGAATCATCAAGTAAATAGAAAACGTCCTTTTGCCTGCCTAGAAAAATAATAATGTTTCATGATAACTGTTTGCCATTATTTTGCAGTTGCTACGCATATTTTTATTTTGCATCACAATTATGCTATGCACCTTTTTTTTTTCCGACATTTCGAACACTGTAGTAATTGAATGCGCAGGTGGTGCAGTTAGCACTGGCCAGTTGCTTTGTGGTAATTAGTTTTGTTATTTTGGGATCATAAACGTTCTGCTTTGATGCCAGATTGGTGACAAGGACGCAGCAAATTGAAAAACTAATAAGGCCTATTAGCATTTGGCGGTACCAGAAATTTTTTAAACTGGTGCCGGTACCAAGCTTAGTAGCCTACCCCGATCTCCGGTACTTATGAATGAGGCGGTATCTGGTATTTTAGTGTTGTTATGCGAACATCTGATTTTTAAATAATAGCAAATTTTATTAAAAAATGTGTTTTGTTGGTAGGTTTAATGGAACATTTAACAAAAAATGTTTTCCCCCGATTTGAGCTAATGCATGTTTTTTTTTTTGATTTAAAAAAGTCATCTTCTCTAAAATTTGTAGTTAACATGCTATCCAAGTAGAAATGCGAACATATCAAACACTAGTTGCAGCATCGAAGTATGCAAATTTGGCTCCACTTTTCTGCATTGATTAGAACCCAGTTTTTCGAACTATTATTGTTATTATTTTAGTGCCTTTATTCATATTAAAACAATACCGGTATTGTACCGGTTTTATACTCAGGCTTATTGTTGTTTCATTTATGCTTTTCCTGTGCTGACAGTAGGGATGTTTGCTCACTTCCTCTTCCCCCAGGGATACAATTTGAGGCCTGGTCCCATCATATACCTTCGTAGAAATTAAGGTCTCCAAATTTATAAAACTCATAAAAAACTACATTTAGAGTACCTACCGTGTTGGCTTACCAATGAAATGGCCTTAGTTTGCTCAG
>JAHWFP010004352.1:1543-12351 GCA_023313725.1 Lithobius niger
CCCCCCCCCCCCCCTACTGCTTTCGTTACTGATGATTGTTTAGCTTGCAGTTAAATGCTTTATTGTTAATATTTTTTATCTAGGAAAGATACAAGGTCTATAGGCTCTAGTAATTAAAATCAACCAATTAATCTAGGAAAGATGATCTGCAATAAATACAAACAATGTAAGCATTATTAATGGTGGCACGAACTTTGCCAGCTTAACCACGGTGGCTAACCTGGCATTTTACTACGGTGGAGATGGCATAAAGAGACTTCAAATAAAGAAACAGAAACTAAATATGGAAGCAGTGACGACGTCAGGACTGAATTGTTAGGGGCTCCGACATAGGGCACATCTGGTTATTCAGTTTAATTCAACTTGTACGTAACATAGGCTTCAATGCAGTCCATTTTTTTTGTATAATACGTCTCGTAAACACACTTATTGCAAAGTTTGCTAAAAAATTAAATACACAAATAAAATAAAACAAAACGTTTAGTTTATTTGTTTCATTTCAAGTTTAGCCAGCACGTTTTTTTATTATTTTATTTTCAGTTGATGACCTGAGTATTAGAGTCGGGGGGGGGGGGCGAAAAATATTTCGGGGGTTCGTAGCCACCCCTAGTGCCATTACTGTGTGGGATCAAACGAAAGCATCTTAAAATTAATTTGAAATGAAGCCTACCTAAAATGAAAAAAAAAACAGCATAGACCTCTAGCTCAAATGTATTCGAGTACATATTGCCTGCATATTTTTAAGGACCTGCAAGTCTTGAAGGCATTAAAATGAGAGTAAAAACGAATTTAAAATAAATTTCTCTCCGTTTTGCCTACAATAGGCCCAAAGCCTGTTTCCTAGTTACCAAATCGGCATTAGGATTTTCTTCTTTCGTGCTGATTCCGTTAAAATTGACCATGATGCATGCATGTCTGCTTGTCCTATGGATGAAATGAATTTACAGTACTAAAATGTAAACGTGTATTAGCATGGAATGGCCTATTTCCTGTGTCCCCCTATTTTCCCCACTAGTCTGATAATTACTATTAGTGGGTAGCTCTCATCTTGACCATTGATGGTTACCTCCTAACCAATGGGCATTCATGTCTGCTTGTCCTATAAGTGAACTAGGCAAAGAAGGGTTTATTTCCTGTTTACCCCGTTAGTCTGATAAGTATTGTTAGCGGATAGCGCTCACCCTATCCGATGATGGTTGCCTCCTAACCAACTTTCATTATTATCATTATTACTAGCTGTACCCGCCGGTCTAGCCAGTTCCCGCATACCTAAGCGAAACACTTTACTGGGTAGCACGAAATGAAAATAACTTTGAGCCCCCCAATCTGTCTCCTCCCCGCCTCCCCCCGGCCTCCTCTCAGCACATTCTCCCAGTGCATGGTCAGATTTCCCTGGTAGTCCTTTCCCCTCTCCACTCCCCCCCCCTAATTCCGCCACTGTGTGGTGTAAATATCCCCACCCCCATTGCCGCTCTCCCTCCCTTAGAAACCACTGTTGTTTGGTTTTCGTAGGGAAGTAAATGTCTTTTTGCAATCGAGGACGCTGCTGTTATGTTGCTGAATTGACTGTTTGTCCGTTCTGACACTAAGTGCGATAAACCCAGCAACGATCGTGCAGACATTGATTGTTTTTCAACCATTTTTCAAAGCTCTTCCTGATTGTTACAGGGCACAAACATTGTAACGCACACACAAACGTTTGTTACTGGTTGTTATGCACACACACCTGATGATTTTGCTCATTGCCACCCAAGCCTTTTATATATATATAGATTTTAATTTTTTGTTTGTTTAATGTGTAGCTTTTAAATTTTAATTACACCTAAGCGAAAATTATTACACATTGAATACACATTTATTTATTATTAATGCACGGTGGTGACGTCACGCCAACACATCCCAATGCTAAAAGCGTAGCCGTTATATACGGTAATCTGAAAACCCACACACGTGACCATTGATTAATTTTGATAACCCACACTTTTTTTTATCAACCACTGCTCTACCATGTGACATACTTTGCAAAACGACCGTACACAACAAAAAATTCAACCAGCACACCCCATTGCAACCAACATAAATAGGCACATTTGCAACCTGCGACATTTATCGTCCTAACATGAAAAAAAACCTCGTGTAGGCTACTATTCTAGGACCCCACCCATGGAGGACTGGTCCAATCCGCCAACCTTTCGCTCCGACAGTACTAAAACTAGGCTGCCGACTCTTGTAAACACACCTAAGTACACCTAAACACATACTATACTCAAGCGAACAACACATTTGTAACCTGGCGACATTTTCCGCACTAACACGAAAAAAAAACCGCGCGTACGATGCTAGCCCCCTGCCCACCCCATCCATGAATGAATGGTCCAAGCCGAATCCGACAACCTTTCGTTCCGACGGTACGAAAACTATTCTACTGACACCTTCTAAACACTTCTAAAAACCCATGAGACTCAAGCTGATAGCGCATTTTATACGCTATATCTTATTTAAACTAATAAAGTAGAAAAAATACGGTTTTACCTTAAACACAAACGTCGGTGACTGGGACTGGATATAGGGACGTCCTCGCGTACGTGAGACTTCTGCAGACAGGAAGTTTAAACCGGAAGTTTGAGTTCAGGAATTTACGTCATGATTCACAAATAAAATTTTGAAATAAATTTTTTTTAATCTCAAATAACTAGATATGTTGGCTCGACGTCACACCTTAGCATCAAAACACATATCCGTGAAGTAGACCAGGTTATCCCGAAATAATTGATCGTCTACTCGAAACGGAACAATCCAAAGCTCTTGGGGTAGCAAAATCTAACTCGCACTCATGCGCTCCTGCGATTTCGCCACCCCTCGATCTTTGGACTGTTCCGTTTCTCGCAGACAATCAATTATTTCGGGATAACCGGGTCTACTTCACGGATATCTATTACATAATGGAGCCTTTTAGCGCTTCGTCCTGTAAAAACATTTTTGTAATTGTTCTGCAGCTCTGTTCCAAGATTTCGAAGGCATCCGTCGTCACACAAAGAGGCCACTCAACAATGAGAAACCCAGTTAGCCAACAAGGGTTCTCTGCATGTGTTTCTGAATTGTTACTTGATTCCGAAAAGCCCCATCACCGTTCCTACCACGGAATCTGAACTACGAATTGCCCCTTCAGCCAACTCCTCTTTAAAAAAAATGTTAAGCAAAGTTGTCTGAAGGGGCTATTCGTCATGTAGTTTCCGCGGCATGAACGGTGATGGGGCACTTCGGAAACAAGCAATAATAGTGCATTTTTTTGTGCAAACATTGTTACACGCACAGTCGCATTGTCAAGCTTCCTGAGCAAAAGAGAGTCAGCACGATTCGTTAATTGTTGTGCGCGTGGACGTTGTCGATCTCAGTCCTTGAGGACTGAGATGTAAATCTCACTACTCCTGGCCTGGGATGATGGTATCAAGCTTCTTGAATTGTTACAAGCATTTTTGTGTAGTACTGAGATCGTCGAAACTGGGTGATAATGCAAAAAGGTAAACACTAGTGAGAAAATAATGTCGAATTATTATGATGTCAAGTAAAAAATGACAAAGAGCACCAATAAAATTAACAGCACACTCTTACAGCATCATACCACAAACATGATGACATAATTATGCTGTCAGTGTGTTTACTGTATTCTCACTGTTGGGACGAATTCGTGAAAAAATTAACTAGCTTAAGAGTAAAGGATCTTGACAGCTACTTGAAAGCAGATGAATAAGTATGTAGAGTAAAATATTGTGGAGTTAAATTGTTGACAAATGATAAGTAATCACACGTCAATCGAGAGAATTTTGTACAATAGGAATGACAAATGGCAGCAATAAACATTAAAGACGTGCAATTACATGGTCGTAAGAAAACTCAAACGAAACAACATAATGACAATAGAAGTGGCACGAGAAATTAAATGGTATAGCCACCAGAAACGATGCAGAACTAGCGCTAGTATAAAAGCCTAAATGAAGCAAGCAGTCTGCATTAAAGACTGGCCTTGTGAGGAATTTAAAGGCCGGTTGCCACCAAATTAGCATTGCAGCATCTATACCTATCGAATTCTCTCTCGCAGGAAGCAAAGGATTAATGCATAAAGCAAAACTTTTAAATGCTGTAAACAAACCACGTGACTCATTAATTATTCAGTAAAAAGGTGGTACGCCCTCGTGCACCTGGAAACAAGTTGTAAAGATTAACGATATTAGTGTCATTAAATGGCGCCAAGGGAATATTTTTATATTTTTCCGTGGTGCCATCTAGTGACACTAACATCGTTACTGTTTATAGCTTGTTTCCATTTGCACGATGGCGTACCAAATTTTTACTCAATAATTAACGAGTCACGTGGCTTGTTTATAGCGTTTAAAGTTTTGCTTTGTGCATTTCTTCGCTTCCTGAGAGATAGAACTCGACAAGCCTAGATGCTGCAATGCTAATTTGGTGGCAACCGGCTTTTAGGTTGGACACATCGCTACAATCTGTCGCACCTCCACCCAGTTTGGTAAGTTGTTTTTATTTTGCTTCATGATGTTTCTTTAGCGTGAAAAAACCTTAAACCTATTTATTCAAATTTTCATATTTTTTCCTCTCCTAAAGCATTTGCCAAGAATATTTTCAACAATAGCCAACCAACCTTCATTATTATCATTATTTTAAATTTTTGTTTGTTTAATGTGTAGCTTTTAAATTTGAAATAGACCTAAGCGAAAATTATTACACATTGAATACACATTCATTTATTAATAGTAGAGCCCTTTGGCGCTTCGTCCTGTAATTGCATTTCTGTAATTGTTCTGCAGCACTGTTCCAAGTTCGAGGTTCAAGTTTCGAGGTTCGAAGTTCGAGGTTCGAGGGCAATCAGATACCATCATAGTTCTAACTAAGACTGCTGAAGAACACCGAGTTTAATCAACGAGTGTTGAAATAGTTTATTGAATGACACTCAAAGACCTCAATTAATACAATGTTTAATTTGTTTCCACCGAAGATTCAGCTGACTAACTATATTATATGTACATAATATAATATATACCACGACGTGGAAGGGTGACAGAAGGGGATGGACCCACTAACACTCCTACTGCATAAAGTTTGACAAAGATTTACCACTGTAGTGGTTCTACTGGGCGCTTCAAAAATATGTCAAAGTGCTCCTTCCGGAGGAGTCGGCTAATCCCTGATAGGGTAGCAGAACCGACAGTCACCTTGCTAAAGCTTTTCAGGATTGGGGCCACCCGGACAGAGAAAAAGTTCCCATGACAGTCTGAATGTGTAATGTGGAAAGCCAGTTTCCAATCATGTCCACGGGTCTGCATCAAACGAGGTGCAGGATCAAAAAAAAGGAGGTCAACCTTGCTAAGGATCTTGTATACCAATATGAGGTCGAAACTCAACCCACGGAGCTCCAGCAGCTCTAGGCCTGATTTTTGCAGGAGCTGGCCATCCTCCTGGTCCCTAAATCTTGGCCGGCTTTTCGTAAACGTGTGCTGAGTTTTCTCGAAGAGATCAATGTCTCCCATCAAGAAAGGGGACCTGACCGTGGTTGCATATTCAAGAATAGGGCGCACGAAAACCTTGAATGTGGACCTTAGTTTGAACATCACAAGATATAATACAGCGATGCACAATAGCTGATCTTGAATAGGCAGAAGCGCAGATTTTCCTCCAATGGAGGGATGCTTAGCGATTGCTAGAAAACCAAAATTCCAAGATCACAGACTTCAGAAGATGAGGGAAGAGGTATTGTTCAAGAAAATACTGACAGCATTTATTATGGTTTACAGCATGAAACACTTCAGAGCCGAAAGTGGAAGTTGCCATCTCAGGGACCATACCACAACATGGAGGACCTGGAATTCAAGGCCAGGGGAGCAAGACGGGGAGAACAATTCAGTTCCAATATTCAGATCATCCGTGAACTTAAATTCAAAAGAATCACCAGCTGGAAACTGCAGGTCGTTGATGCAAATTAAGAAAAGTAGGTGCCCTAAAACATACCTTTAGAGAAATGCCCAAGAAGAAGCAGAATTTTCAACAATCACCCTCTAAGTGCGGTTCGCCAAAAAGGCAGCAAGTCAAGACTTAAGGTCTCTAGTAATACCACAGCCGCTCATCTTAACGAGCAACTTTTGATGCACAACCGATTCATATGCTTTTTAAAATCAAAATATATGGTATGGGATGGAACTCCCACATCAACGGCACTGATCTATCTATCAAGGACAGCGAGAAATTGATGGGTAGAAGATCGGGACTGGAGAAAACCGAACCGTTCCTGAGTAATAACACTGTACTTTCGAAGAATGGAATCATTATGTCCCATAACATGGATTCCATGATCTTGCATGCAGTGCATGTCATAGCCTGTAGTTAAGAGGGTTAGAAAAGGAACCCTTCCTAAAAACAGGAATGACGTTTGCTAAGCGCCAAGCCTCTAGCAGTTTTCCCTTCATGTAGGAATGAGAAACGGTTTGGAGAGGGGAACGCAAATCTCCCCAACCAAATTCTGGAACAAGAAGGCAGAGAAACCACCAGGACCGTAGTATTTACTTGATTTAAGTTTTTTAAAGCCTGAAAGACCAAATACGCAGTGAATCATGGCTGCGGACATGAAATTGAACGACTTAAAACTGGCGACAAGTATTAATAAGATTTCCATCATCGAGAATAATTGTTGCATAGGAGCTGTGCCCTTCCTTGTAAATCAGTAATGAAGGAAGATCTGGACTTAATAGGCGGCAACCTATGTATTTTAGAGTTTATTTCCGATAAAGTTTATATAAAGACTCCTGGTTGCCTCCCTATTTTACAGTCGTCTTCTGGTACTAGTGCCATGCTTCAACGAAGTCAGAATCGTTTTTGCACGCATCGCGATAGGCTGTTACAGTTTCAAGGCTCGTACCGGCTTAAGCCAATGCCAACAGCAAAGATTCAGTATACCAAGCTTTGCAATTCGGCGTGGGATAGCCTTGTAGTATACCCACGATTGGTTATGTTTGGTTGGCCTGAAACCAAAACCGATGCCATTTTGAAGCTTGGCCATCTTGGGCGACCAATGGGTATCTTGGATCATGACAACACTTCCGGTTGGTCACCGTACCTATGACGTCACGTCCAGTGAAGGCTGCTACACCTTTACAATACTCACTGTCCTTAACTACGACACTGGCTAAGATACGTTCTGCCCTGTGACTTGGCGCACCTTCTTCCACACCTGCTGAGATAGCGTAGAATGCGTAATCAACGAAAAATAACCAGATCACAAAGCACGCCTAGCCGCACGGATGACACCTTAAAAGCACGCAATACTCGCCTCGAGCTGAATGGCTGGCCATGCAAGCCATTCCACCACGAAACAGGAACATGTCTGGGCTTTGTGGATGAGTGGAGGATAGTAGCATGAGCCACAACAACAACAACAAGGGTCACATTAGTGAAATGAGTTGAAAGTTCATCCACACAGTAAAATCCACCACTGCATGCTGAAAGAGCAGCCCCATTAAAGGCTATGTTATGTGCTTGGTTATAATTGTTGGAAGCACACAGAAGAGCATTTTTGTTGGATTTGACCATGTTCTTGTAATGACGCGCTTTGATAAAAAAAAAAGGATTTTTTTGGATCGTCTGATCCGACTACATCTACTTTTTCCCATACCAATCATTTCTAATTTTCAGGATCACAGTGAATTTATGAAAATGCTGTTTATTATTTAGGTTAGTTTAAATGGTAAAACTGATTCGGTTGGGATTTAGAATTTTGATGCCTTGTCATGGTTTATTAGTGGTTATCTGTAATGTTTAATCCCAACTTACTTTAGAAAGGAGCAGAGGTGGAGTGAGTCCACGATAGGATTGTGTGGTTCCTAGATCAATAAGTTAGGGTATTTTGATTATTTAAATTTAAATTGTCAGGTAAATTAGGGACGTTTGGTGGAAATGCTAAATATGGTCGGCAAATGAGGAGAATCCAAGCCGGTCTGACTAGGACTAACCTTCCGTCTAAGTTTAATTATAAGTTGACACGTTTAAAATTGTAAACTTTACACTCTCTAGGACTCCCATGGTTTGATCAAGTTTTTCCCAAATGTAGATCTTTCGACACCATGAGAGAAACCGCCATGACGACCAAGTTCATGACCTTTTTTTAGGATGGGAACAATGCAGAAGAAAATCGGAGTCGTCAACATCATGGTAATGTTTAGTATCTGAGGTGAAATCTTTGAATAATAGTGGTGAGACATGAGACAGGTTGTTTCGTCGTTATTGGTACTGGAGGTTTTTAAGAGAAGTACACCATTTGGAAAGGCAGCACAGACAATACTTAGGTGTAAATGCGTATCGAGCTGTAATTGGTCGAGCAATCTAACAGCAGTCTTCAGTCACCGGGCGCAGAAATTTTCTAAACAACGAGAAACAGTGAAGTTCATTCGTTTTATAGAACCATATGAGGACAAGTGAGCTTTTTTGATGGCCTTAGCAATTACGATCCACGTGAGTGTGTAGCAGTAGAGAGGAATATAAGAGGAAAATAAGATCCAAGTGAAAAGTCTTAGACTGGATAATACTGTTGTTGATGGTGTATTGTGGCATGGCTGTTATGACCAAGGTACACGACAGCACATTTCATAGGATTCATTTCCAGCGCATTTCTTGCATTCCATTCAACAACAGCATTAATGTTCTTTTGTGTAACGGTATTCAGGATGGAAGGAAAACGAAGTTTTAATCCATGTTAAAAGAGACAGAAAAACTGTGGAGACAGAAAAATAATAAAAGCAGAAAACCCAGGATAGAACCCGGCGAAGTGCCTTATGTAAAATTGGTTGACTTACTCGTGAAAAGCTGAAAGTTACGAAGTGTTCCTAGCAACAAGACAGTTAGGGAAGTTGAAGAGAGAGAGAGTATAACAAGAAGTGTGGCATGCGAGGTGTAATGAACGACTTTGTAGAAATAAAAAAGTCAAGTCTGAAGGATGCATGTATCAACAAGGGAGTGGGATGATTATATGTATCAAGGAGAGTTGTCTGACAAGAGCAGTCCAAAAGAAAAAAACGTGTCGGATTGAAGACTGAAGATTCGTCTCGTGACAGACAGTCAAGGTAGAAGTGAAAATTACCTGTTCAAGGATTTTTTTCAACAATGTTGACCAGACTGGTAGAAGAAGTGACTTTGTGCTAACAGCATCTCTTGTGGACTGGAATGATGTGAGATTCTTTCATGCATATTGCTAAATTAGATGAAGAAATTGAATTTCATATATAACGGAAAATGGAATAGCAAGAGAAGATGCACAGCTTTTTAACAAAAAACAGGAGGAAAGCAGTCTGGATTGGCCGAAGTATCTTTTTTTAGTGCAAGTAAGGGATGGTCAACAAATAGGCCAAAAGATTATTGGGAGTAGCTTCATTATCCAATTCATTAAGGATGGTAGAACCGTGTGTTTTTTATGTCAGATTTATTGTTGCAGCTAGTACGAGCAAAACAATACATCCCTCTTTATACATTCTTTTTTACACTAAAATAAAAACGACACAAATTGACTAAGTTGTTTAATTTCAAGTATTTAAAATGAATTGTTTTCAAATATGTAACTAAGTTATTACTCTTCCATTCATTAATGTGTTTTGAATAAGAAGAATATTACAGCTTAGCCGTGTGAGCTGCCAAGTATGGCTCTGAAGTCGGCTGATCATGGCAGAAATTACTTGAATTATAACCGTACATTTGCGGTAGTAAGCTCTCATTTTCGCAGGTAGGCATACGCCAAAACTTCAGATTTCCCTAGTGTAATAATAATATTCATAATTTTTTCTTGCTTCAGCAAGAATAACATAGAAAAGAATACTGTAAATCACCTTAAAATAATTGCTGTAGGAGGGACTTTTTAATACTCAATTTTAAGTTATAAAAAATTGAAAATCGGTTCTTTGGTTCGATATGTAGGTGAAAGCAAAATTTCCCTAATAAGAACAAGAACAACAATTATTGTAGTCACATTAAAAAAGCGTTTAAAAGGCCATGGCATTCTTAGTACCTATGTTTTAAGCTGTAAAACTTGAGCATTGGTTCATTGGTTCGATCTCCAGGTGTAATACAGCTGTTGCGTGCCAGAATTTAGGCTAATCAAGAACATCGAGCTAAAAGCTATGTAATTTGGTACACAAGTAAGTTCTTAGCTGATAAATCGAGCTAGCCCTGGAACCCCTCAATATACCCCTCCAAGGCCTCTTCCTTTGTGCCCACCACACTCACCTATGAGGTTACTGACCAACAAATTCTTGCTGATTGGGCTAAAACATGAATTGGTACACAAGTGATTCTTAGCAGTATATAAAGAACTTGAATTTGTTGATCATCAGCCCCATGGAGAGCGCACAGGAAAGCACTGGGGAATGTATCTCATGGGGTTCCGTATGTAGTTCAATTTCTTCTGCTACATTGCATGTTTTTAATACGTTCAGCATTAATTTGTTTGTCATTACTGCTTCATGGGGGTGCAGGGGAGGGGGGTATCGCTTTGGCGGTTTTTCGTGGGGATGCATGGTTGGTTCAACTTCTAGTGCTAGGAATAACTGGTGTCCCACAATACTTGCTTTCAGTATGATTAACAAGAATTTTTCGGGTATCAACCTCATGGAGTGGTAATAGTGAGGGGCATTGGAGGATTTCCCGGGAGTTCCATAGCTAGCTTGATTTTTACTCCTAACAATTACTTTGGTACCAAATTTCATTATTTTAGCACTATCTGCAAGAATTTGTTGGTCAGGCTCAAGGTGGGGGTA